>JAWWEN010000020.1:4154239-4170472 GCA_035582955.1 Sycophila texana
GCGCTTAGAAATTTTCATGCGACGTTGCAAATATTTGAATTGTTCTCCGAGTTTCAATTCGAGGCGAGTGTACATACCCACCAGCTCACTCGCTAATCGCTATATGTACTCAAAGCAGTTGTAACTTGTAAGTAAAACTACATCTCTGGTAAAACGCATATTTGGCGCTACTCGCGCTCGTTGGTGGCGCCAGCGTCCACGCGTCATCTATATATAGTCAACTGGCAGCTGGAACTATACTCTATAGTCCATTATATATATGAGAGTCTACAGTATAGTCCCGCTCTCGCGCTGCAACCACGGGGCGCCGCTGCAGTGCAATTCCCCGAATCGAGCTGCAGCCAGCGCTATATACGCGTCAGCGCTATCAAAACGCCTGGCGCAGAGACAGAAGTGCGCGCGCTCGAACCTCGCTCCGAGAGTCCGAAAGTACCATCGGTAACAATATCGCCGCGCAAGAAAAGTGGGCCCCCCGTGTGCGTGCGCAAGCGAGAGGCAGAGTGTCGCGAGCGCGAGGACGCGTCCGGGGAGACTGCGCGCCCGAGAGAGCAGTGCGTTACCTTAGCGCGGCGGCCGATCGGCTGGTGGCAACGACTACGGCGTGATCGCGTATACATAAATGTGTCGCGGGGCCGGGGCACTCGCTCGTCTGCGTCGCATCAGCCCCCGCGCCTCCAGCCGAGCGCCAGCGTAGGGAGCCTCCCGCGGGGAGGCGGTGCGAGGACGACGGTGACGCGTCCGAGGGTCGCCCTAAGGCTCGCCAAGCCCCCGGCCCGGGGCCGAGCGATGCGAAGATGGCGTCGTCCCAGGATGCTTGGTATCTGTCGCTGCTCGGGCTAGCCGAGAACTTCCGCACCTCGAGCCCGCCCAGCATCAAGTCCTGCATACAGTGCCTCCAGGCGGTGTTCAACTTCAAGCCGCCGCCGAGGGTCGAGGCCAGGACCCACCTGCAGCTCGGCAACATCCTCTTCACGCACACGAAGAACGCCGACCTCGCCAGGACGCATCTGGAGCGCGCGGTAAGTTATTAGGCGCTGGTCACCTGGTACCAGGGCTGCGCGGCGTTTGCCGAGCTCACTTAACCTATGCTGAGCTGGGACCTGTGTTTTGGTTTTGTTAACGCAGTGGTCGCTGAGCCAGACGATCAATACCTTCGACGACGTCAAATTCGAGGCGGTCAGCGTGCTGGCTGATCTCTACGAGCAGCAGCAGCAGTCCAGCCTGAGCCAGTCCATCCTGCGCAAGGCCATCGAGCTGTCTCAGCACAATGTTTACTGGAGATGTAGACTCATTTTTCAGCTCGCCGTGAGTGTTTGTTTTGTAATCTGGCTTTTGCGATTGTTCGGAAGGTTTTTTATTAATTGTTTGTGCTTCTTCGCAGCAAATACACGCATCAGAAAAGAATCTGAACGCCGCCGGAGAGTTGCTGGCTTTCGGAGCGGATTACTCACAGGCGAGCAACGCTAATTACACGAGAGTGCTGTTTTTACTCAGTCGGTGTATGCTTCTGTTGATCGATAAAAAGTTTACGGAAGCTTCACCGTTATTAAATACTACTGGGCATCAAGTGGAGAATTGGCAGGGCAATACTCATCAGAAAGAATATTTGAAAGTTTACTTTTTGGTACTTCAAGTCTGTCATTATTTGATGTCCGGACAGGTATGTTTTTTAATGAGATATTTATACATTAAAATAATTCTACTAAATATTTATTGAAAATAGTTGATTGTTTTGTTTGACTAATAACGTTATTTTCAATAGGTTAAAAGTGTAAAGCCTTGTTTAAAACAATTGCAACAAAGTATACAGGCAATAATGGCTCCAACGTGGCCTTCTGATGAAATTGTAACTGGTCCTCATGTTGGTGATATGTTCATTTGGATGCCAAAAGAACATTTATTTGTTCTTGTCTATTTGGTGACAGTAATACATTCGATGCAGTCAGGTTACATGGATAAAGCTCAAAAGTATACAGATAAAGCTCTAGCTCAAATAGAAAATTTAAAACGTATGTAATCCCTAATTGTTTTTTATATTTTAAATTTCCTAAAATTATAAAAGTACTAAATTTATTTTATTTATATTTAGTTGTAGACAACAAACCAATTCTTTCTGTCTTTCAACTCATGTTATTGGAACACATAGTAATGTGTCGGCTTGTTACGGGTAATAAGAGTACAGCTCTATCAGAAATTGCTCAAGCTTGTCAGTTATGCAGGAGTCAGCCCAAATTATTACAGAGTCATAGAGCGCAGCTGCATGTATTACTTGGTTTATATGCAATGTCAATGAACTGTATGGAGGCAGCAGAAGCTCAATTGATATCAGCCTTAAATGTAATTTTTAATTATTGTTTTACTAATCTTCAAATTATTTTAATGAAATTCATTTAAAACATTTTTAATTTTATTTTTTACAGAAGTCTCAAGAAAAAGAATTAGTTACTTTTGCAAATTTGCACTTGGCAATAGTGTATCTTAGAACACGGAGGGATGTTGAATTAGAGTCTCTTATGCAAAGGATAAATCCAGAATCTTTACCATCTTTTTCACATTCCTTAAAAGCAGCAGCTTACTACGTACAAGGACTTCAAGCATTTTTTGGAGCTAGATATAATGAAGCCAAGTAGGAATTCTGCAACTTTGAATGTTTTTTCTATTTCATTGCAAAAAAAACTCATAATATTGTTTTTATATTGTAGGAGGTATCTCCGAGAGACGTTAAAAATGGCAAATGCAGAAGATCTAAATCGATTAACGTCGTGCAGTCTTGTGCTTCTTGGTCATATCTTTCTATCTTTAGGAAACAACAGAGAAACCATGAATATGATAACACCAGCAATGCAGCTAGCATCTAAAATACCAGATGTACATGTACAGTTATGGGCAACAGCGATTTTGAAAGGTTAAACAATACAAACATTTCTTATGCAATTATTATTATAAATTAAAATTAACTTATTAATTTTGAATTTTTAGATTTGAACAGAATATGTGGTGATCACAATCGAGAAAATGAAGCATATCAAATGCATCGCACATTTTCTCAAACTTTACTCAAGGACCATTTCCAAAGTACGCAAATGAGTGAACATTCACTGATTCAGTGGACTGACGGTCCGATACCCATGCTACCAAATAACTCACCTGCTTCTACATCGCAGGCAATCCTATAGTGTACAGATACATAATCATTACATTGTAAATTTAATTGAGGGTGCTATATACTACAAGTTTATATCTGTTACCAGCTTAAAGACTCGAGTTTTACATGGTCACAATGATGCAAGCAATGATACACTGTTGATATTGCTCGTAAAGCACATGGATAAGAAATTTTGGTGTATGGCACTCTTTTTTTTCTTACATTATTTTTACCTTGAAGAAAATTAGAATGTATTTAGAACTGAATACTAGAAGAAAATAAAAGAAAAGTTCTCTTTGATTTTCTTACTAGTACAGAACGAATTGAAATTCAAAAGCTTCTTTAAAGCGCCTAAATGCATAAAATATATGTTGAAGAACTATATATATTATTTTGTTGGATGACTATCACTCGTGTTATATTTATGTTTAAAGATTTAATTGATTCTTGATGAGAAAAAGGCAAATCCTTCATTCAATAAAAATCAAATAAATTTTTAAGTAATATAAATATATATCTATATATTTATATTAAATCAATAGAGAAAATCGCATAAGAAGTTCAGCTAATCTTTTTTTAATTAAGTGCTGTGAGTAACTATTTAATAAAAGTATTATCAATTTATTTTTTTATTAAAAAATCAATGACAAATGTCAAACAAATTCTAAACGAATACAAATTTTTAAAATAAAATAATACCGAAATTTATCAGCTGAATTTATTATGCAGAAATATAGGATAAAAGTTATTAGGATTATTGTAAAGTCTTCTTATAACTATTTATTATCAGTCATCATCTTTTGGTCTCACAGATTTTTTTACAATAATTAATTTTTTTTCAATATGGGTAAGAAATGTAGAATACAATAGTCTAGAAATTGGTCAATTCAGTTTGAAAATCAATCGATCAATGAGATCTACTGTAGATTTTAAAGTTAGAGGCAGCAACATTGTAAATAATGAAAATATACAAAAAGTTGATATATTTGTTAACTCTATTGTATGTATTTCTCGCGTTGCACATTTTTAAATTAAAAAGAAAACCCAAAAGGACAAAGTCTGAATATCTTTTGAAAACTCAGAACTGATAATGCATTATTGTACATAAAGATGATTAAGAAAATGAGATAACTTTTTTATGTTAAAATGTGGTATTTAATTTTCCTTCATTAAGGACCAAAATCTTCTTCATTATTGGTGAAAATAATGCATTACTATACAATATAGATAATTTGATAATACAAGACATTTTAGAAATCTTAACAAAATAGCTCTGTATACTTGTATTTAGAAAACAAGGTTCTAGAATCAAAATAAAGCTAGAAACTTGCACTCCAAGATGTACGTACAAATTTAAAATAAGCCGGTTATTGAAATAAAAGTAAGCGTGGCAAAATTAAAAGAAAAGTATGTTTGTCCAAACTTGTACAAAAAAATCATTTTGTATATGATATTGTATACAAGCAAAGCCGAGTGTTAAAATATAGAATATTAAGAAACTTTTGTATGAGCGTGTGCTAGCTGTGTAAATGTATATGCATCTTATTACTAAAACCTAGTGATTTCATTTTGTAAATTATACTTTGTATTCCTATAATACTTACATGAGCTTTATAGTGAATAATAATATTAAAGATTCATCATCATCCTTAACATTATTATAATCATAATTTTTATTTTATTTAATAAATGCTATTGTTAAAAATTCTTTAAATACTTTAAGTGAGGTTTGATTTTGTTTTTCAATAAAGCATCCTTGAAAAAAGCAAAATCATACATCATATTTTAGTATCAATTTGTATTATGATCCAAAAACATTTTATCAAAATTTGTAAGAATGCTGTGAACTATATGTATGCATCGATGTATGTATGTACATACTCAGTTCATAGATGGTAAGAAAGGAGAGAAAATTCCATTGTTAAGAAAAAAAAAATTGTAAAAAATTGATGCTTTGTAAAAATTTTTATAGTGAATCTGACTTAATATAGAAATGGTGATTTCTTTAAATTTATGCAAGATTAATCAAAGCTACTATTGCGTTTATTATTTTAATAATGAAATTTTCTTTTGAAGAGTATATGTTGCTTCAGTACTTATTTCTCATCATTACTTTAGTACTTTAACATGAAGGTGAAATGTAATAGATAATTATTCTCACTAATTGTAAATATAATTATTAAGTTTAAAGTAAATAACAAAATGTTCCAGTAAAAAAGGTCTTTTTTACTTTTTTACATTTTTTAAATTTATTCTAATAAAACATTTTCGATAACAAAATCTTTCTGTACACTATTGAAAACAAGATTTAATCAGCTCTGGTGATTAGTACAGTAATTCATAATAATACAAAGGCATTTTAAAATTGCTTCAATTTGGAGTTTAGTAAAAAAGGTTTGGAATTAAGTACAAAAGGTCTTTTATATTTTTTTAATTTATTCTAATAAAACATTTTTGATAACAAAATCTTTCTGTACATTCTTGAAAATAGTTTTAAACATGATTTAATTAACTCTGATGATTAGCATAGCAATCCATAATACGAAGGTATTTTACAATTGTTTCAATTTGGAGTTTTGACTACATGTAACTGTAAAAAGAAATTATTTTCTATACCATACTTGAGCGGTTTGCATTCTTTTGACTTTCTTCTGGAGTTGTAAAACTCCGTAAAGGAGTGCCTCAGCTGTGGGAGGACAACCTGCAAAAAAAGTAATCTTAGAATAATTTTTATCTATTTTTTGACCAATACTTATGTAATACTTTTTTTTATCCTACCAGGTACATAAATGTCCACAGGAATGATCCTATCGCAACCCCTTACAACACTGTAACTGTAGTGGTAGTATCCACCACCGTTTGCACAACTACCCATTGAAATGACCCATTTAGGATCTGGCATTTGATCATACACTTTTCTTAAAGCAGGTGCCATTTTGTTTGTAACTGTACCAGCTACAATGATAACATCAGCATGTCTAGGGGATGCTCTAAATACAACACCAAATCTGTCCATATCATATCGTGGAGCTGCAATGTGCATCATCTCCACGGCACAACATGCCAAACCAAATGTCAGTGGCCACATTGAACCTGTAATAAATTTGAAACTAATTTAAGTAAAGGCAAAAATTAAACTAATAATTCTCACCTTTTCTGCCCCAATTTAACAAATCATCAAGTCTAGCCATTGCAAACTCAGCTATATTGGACGTATTTTGGAATGGGCTGTATGGTTGCTTGACAGCTGGAGCTGGGGTGTCAGATACAGCTGTGGCCATCTTCTTTGTCTGCTCCAGACATGGAGTCTGAGTTGCCAAGACCGCTGCATTGTTGCGGATCACCGAATTCAGACCCTGCCCGAAGGTGTCTGTAAAAACAAATACAAAGTTGAAAAACTTTACTACTGCCAAACTTTCCTGTCGCTTAATCTACTTTTAGTTTCAATAGCAACTGCTGATTACATATACATATTATAAAGTACGCAATTATTGCTATTAAAATTGCAATGTTGATGAAACATAGGGAATCAAAACACTAGACAAAATTGAACATGTTAAAAATCAATATTTTCCTGCCTTTCTAATGCATCGTTCGATTGTAAAACACGTACACTTTTAAAACAAAAGAAATAATTTAATTCAATTTATTAACTCGTCACAGATAAAAATAATAAAGAGAAGAGAGATGAAAATAATCTGGTTTATAGGTTATGCAAGTTGCGCAAAACGAAGTCAACGTCACTGCGGACTTCGACGTACGACTTCGCAGCACTGACGGCTCAAGTAAATCGGCGATAATTAGGTAATTGATCAAAATCTCGTCTCCTGGGAAATGAAAAACTTACGATTACGCAGTAATGAGCGCAACATCTTCACGACCCTCGGCAGTTCTTCGGTACTACCCCTGACGTCACGCAGCGGGTCTAACGACGTCGTCTGCTGGGCTGCAGCGCTGCACCGCGAGTGTCTCGCCGCGAGATGGCTCGTCGAGGTTTATATTCGATCTTCTTCTGTTTCCGTTTCCGACACTTCATACCTACCCCACTCTTTATTATTGGCAGTAAAGCGCAGTGAAAGCACTTACTTTGGATTTCTACGCGTGAATCGATATACCAATTTTGGAAGTACGTTGCAGGTGTCATTGGAACGTTGAGAAAAGTTGCTGTGTACCTGTTGGAAAGGATTGAGATTTTGGTAAGTAAAAAATACGTACTTATTGTTAGTGACTTAATGTATGAAGCGATCGCCATCGCAGGAAATCTCCTTTACCTCTTTGTTGTAATATGATACTTATATCTAGATCAAAGCTGCCATTGGGACAAAGAAAATCTGAGCCGTATACTGCGAGATTTTTCTTATTTTTTTTTTATTATCTTACTTTTAGGATAAAAGTTTCTAATATAGCTTTGTTTTTTATTAGAAAGTTGATGAACGCAATGTAACAAAGAGGAAATCTGATCGGCCAATGTAATTGTGCAGTTTCCCGGAATCGGAATGCGCAACGGTTTTTGATGGAAGAAAATGACCAAGCTTCACGTCGAGATACAATTATGCTTCTGTAATTTAAAAAATAGGTAAAAAAACTTTAATTATCTATTAAATTTACTATATTTAAGATTTATTATTATATTTAAGTTACAAATTTGATTTTAGAAAAGATATTATTATGTGAATCATCAAATTAAAAATTAATCAAAATTTATTTTAATTTAAGATTACAAATCTTAAAATAAAAGTTTTTAGAATATAAACGAAGAAGACATTCGTATTCTCTTCGACACTTTCAATAAATTTTAATTATAATTAATCCTCTTTGATTTTATACTACAATTATTTCACTACAATTATAAGGTATTGTATTGCAATAATTACTATAATTACATTGCAATAATTAATGCATAACTGTGCGAATAGGTTGTCATTTGCTTGCTGTGATTAATTTGCAAATTAATTATTTGCTCGGCTAATTTGCCTACAACCAATGTCACTGTTTTGTTAATGGGAAAGAGGTAAGCAAATAAACGAAATAAGGAAGATTGTAAGAAAAAAGTAAATTATCTTAAATCGTAAACGCTAGTCCCGATTGTAATATACACGCATTCGCTAATTGGCTCTGTTCTCGATATTTTAAAGGCGCTTCATCATAAATTAACGAATCAAGTTCGCGGTAATTTTGAAAACTCTCGCATCGTGTACTTTTATCTCGCTCATCGATAATTACATCGTTATTGTAGGTCAATTATCGATACAATTTGATTTTTCGTTCTGTAGAAGTTTTTTATAGAAATTTTTAAGAATAACCATATGACGAAAATTTATTCAATTTTATCTTTAATAATTACTTAAGTATTGATTTATTCAAAAATCTTATTGTTTTCAACATTTTTATAAGTTTATTCAATGTAGATTATACGTACCCTTTATAATTAAATATATTACGTTTTAGAATTGTAAGAACGTTGAGAATACAAATTTTGAATAATTATTTTAATAATTTGAACATTATTCGAACGATTCGCATTAACTTTACAAATTTAGAAAAATTCAATTTTAATTTAAATCAATTAAATAATTTGTTCAGAGTAATATTTGTAATTACGGTTATTTTTACGATTATTAAATTTTTTTCTGTTTGTATATCATTATCATTAAAAAGAAATCGATTGTTTTAGGTATAACGAACTTCATCAATCCTTCGTCGACTTCGTCGATATCTTTGTTTGAAAGGATCGTCCCCGCTCCACTGGAATTCGCATTCTAAAGAGAATTAAAAATTAGAATGGAATAGATATTTATGGTAAGAAAACAGTAGTATTTATTGTACACATCTAGAATCTACTGTAAAAATGTAGAAAAAAAAAGCGCGAGGTTCGATTCGTTGCTCGGGCATCGGCTCTCGATCAAGTCAGCGCTGCCTTTGACGAGCGAAACGACGGGAAATAATCGGGTGCAATGCGTCCTCGCGTGCGCACTCCTATGAGAAACGAAACTACAACCTTACGCGCGAACACGCCCGCACAATGGGTCTGCGGCGCGAGAAGGTCGCGCGCGCGAGCGGCGTTCGATCGAGAGGAGTCCTCGTCCGCGTATGCAGGTGGATAATGCGCCCGTTATGCCCCGGACGGGGCCTCATTTGCCTTTGAATCGCGACGCGCCGTCGCCGGCGTCTGGGTGGCCCGCGCGCGTCGAGCGCTTAAAGAGACGGCCGGATGGATGGTCGCGACGTGGAGTTATCTATTAGGTGGACTTTTTTTTTTCTTGAGAGGGTCATTGTGCATTGCACAGCGGTTTTAAAGTCGGTAGGCAGGCGGACGTTGATTTTCTACTGTGCTTATGAGTTTATTTTAGCAAAATATTTTCAATTTTAATTTTCAATTTTTTGAACGGAGCAATGGAGGAGTGAATACTATTTGATTAGAGCGATTTATCAATTTTTTTTTTTTTGTATAAGTGAAGGAGAAAATAATTATTTAGAATTAGCACTGAATAATCAATAACACTTGACAATTAATTACTTTGCAAATAATATTCATTGTTGTCGTATTTTATAAATATAAATTGATTGATCTTTTATAAATGCATTTACTTACAAAATCTATTTATTTCTTTTAACTAAACATCCAGTTTAAACAACCAAAGTTTTAGTTAAATTGCTAGAATCTTTTATTAGATCGCTTTTTTTTAACTAAAAATTTTGCCAATTCAACTAAATATTCAGTTAAACCAATTAAAATAATGTAAGGAGAATTCGAGAAAATTTTTACTCATGGATCTGCCAAATTTTTCTTTTCAGCGTATACCTGTCACCTATAAAAGGCAGCAAACTTTCTCACCACCATTACTCCAGCAAAGTAGCACTTCGTTAAAGCCATAAAATTAAGGCCACGATAGGATTAAGCAAAAGAGGGCTCATTCGAGCGAGGCTCGATCCCGATCAGAAAATTCCCGGCACGCTCCTCCGACCGAAATCTTTTAAACGCAGCCCTTTAGCGCCGCCGCCTCGGGATCCCTCCGCTCGCACTCCTCGTATATACTCCCTCCACGAGTTCGCGGGGCCCGATAATTTGCGGTTGTTGGCGTATCGGGGGAGTCCAGTCTTCGCCCCCGGGCGGCTGTTTGTACCGCTTAGGCTAATGAGGGGCCCCAGATGCGTCGAAGAGAGCATCGCATCGCCGCCCGCGCTCGGAAAACAAAAAGGGGGAAAGAACGAGGTGAGTCGATGCTTATCGGCCGCGACGCGCAGCCGTTCGCGCGCTACCGTTGCGCGCCGACAGACGCGCGGGGAGATCCTGTCGCGCGATACGATACAGCGCCGATCGGGCGCAGATGCGAGGAGAGCGCGACACTGATCTACGGCGTAGAGAGAGGCCCGGGCCCCATCGCTCAAACTCTCTTCCGCCCCGCAATCTTCCAACCCCTTTTGCCCGCTGGACGCACCTTGAGCGCGCGCCCGCGCTTTCCTCTCTTCTTTCTTTTCCTGCTTTAGCCTTTCTCTCTCTTTTTTTTTGTTTCACGGTGGCGCGTGCGTTTGTGAGGCATCGGTGCTCTTATTATTTTTTTTTTTTAATGGGTGAGGAGGTGGAAGAGGTTCTTTGACACCTGCGGTACATGCGGGGATAGGAAAGAGTTGCCGGTGGAATGCGTCGTGGGTCGAGGTAATTTCACGCTTTTGACTTTGCTTATGGGAGAGATGGATTGTCTTATCGGAATGGTCTCTAATAGCGAGGATGGATATCATCTGCTCGTTTTCACAGGTTTCCGACTTTATGCCAGGTGGATTTTTTTTATACTTGTTTCGTGATGGCCCGATTGTTTTATCTCTACTTTGAACTCGTTATTATTCCATTGTGGGTATCAGTTTTTTTTAATAGTACTTAAGTGCGTTATATCAGATAAGGGAGGATATTAAAATAAATTCATTTTAATATTACATCTGTTCTGCTGTATTATATTATTTTTTTTCTGATAATGTTGTTAAGAGGAGTGCAGTAAATGGTGTTTGTTTTGCGATTTTCTTGATAAAGAGAAAAGATTGCATTGGTCTTTTTAAATTATTATTTAATTACTATACAATTATAATGATTTTAGGGTAGGCATCTTTATACTAGTACAAAAAATTGAAAAAATTAAGACATTCTTGTATAAATAGTTTTTATTATAAATATTATTTTAAGATTTTTTACAACACTTCGTTACGTCACCAATACTACTCTATAAATTTGTTAATTTTATCTTTTTATCCTCTTGTTAAAGGATATTTTTGAGTAGCTTATTATCTTATTGACATCGAAGAAACTAAATCTTCAGTATATACCTAAAAACGTTTAGTATTATAAGTATATTCCACGTAATAATGTTTTAATCAGATTTTAAATAAAATTAAAAAATTTTAATTATAATCCATTTACACCTGTAAAATATTCGACAACACACGCCGTACCTTTCTATCCCCTCGTCTTCAAGGTTTCGCGATAAAAAAAATTCATGCAGTTAAAAAAAGCACTCTACTCGCAATCGCAGAAAAAAGAAAATCCTTACGAGCCATAAAGCCCCTCGACTTATTACAACAAAACATCTGCGGCGCAAGCAAAGTCCGTCCGTCTGGCAGCGTCGGCCATCCCAGCGGCTTAAATGAGTTGTTTTTCAATAATTACTCGTATATATACCTACATACCCGGCCGTACTCTACTTTCGCGCGCGGCGCGTAATGCGAAAATTATCTCGGCTCGCGAATCGGCCTTCCCGGTGCCGCAGGCTGCGCCCGTAGGCCAAGAGGCGCGCCGCCGGCGGCATCCACCTGCGCGCCCAGAAGAAATCTGGGCCGATTTTTCGCGCAAGCTGCGGCCCGCGCGCCGCAAAAAAAACCGCCCGATCGACTCGCGCGCACGCGTCGTGCATGAATATGCATCGCAGCGTCGTGATATCGCCAGAGAGAGAAAGAAATGGAGCGATCGCGAGTGAACGTTCAAGGTGTACGATGGGTACGGTTCGCGGAGCGCGAAAGGCTCATTTCCGCGGGCTGCGGAACTTCCGCCGTGGAATCGCGTTTTCACGCCTGCGAGATTTGCAAGCTCGGGGCTGTTATTAGGCGCGCTTCGGAGGGTCGCGCGTCTAAGAGAGAGCATCAAGTGGATTCTTGGCGTTAAAGGATCACGAAGGTTTTAAGAGTTCGAGGCGACTTTTCCGGGTAATAAAGGAAGAAAAGGATCTCGGGACTGTCCGTACTATCAATCACTATTGCCGAAATTCACGCGCGCCGTTTGTCTTTATGCTGGCGTACGAGAAACGGTATTTTTAAATGCGCATGTGTGAATTTATGACTGACTAGAAGAGCGTCAGGGTTCCGGATCACGGATTTTTTTGAAACTTAGAATGCACGGTTTACTTACACTGAAACATGAAGAAAGCTAAAATATTAAGATCTAACGCTCAAAATTTTCGACACAATAGGTCTCTTAAGTAAAACTTCGTATTTCGTTATTTGATCATAGTTCTGCTTTCATAAATACTAGAGATGTTGCGTTAAAAAAGCTTTATTGCCTAAAAAGTTATGTAATTTTTTAAAGTATTTATGAAAATAGTGCTTAATAAATAAATTTATATATTTAAATATTCTTCATACTATGATTCATTTTGCAGGATTGACCGGAGAACGTGCCTTTTAATAATTACACCATTAATGAGCCTTGAAATCTGCGAGAGAATAATTTATAACAAATATAGGTAATTTATTTTTGTTATGAAATTAATATTATGAAAATACAAGTTAAAAGTAAATAATAGGTAAATAGTGAACATGATATAATTGCTAACAATTTATGGGAAGTTATGGGAAAGCAGAGAACATTGAGGCATCTGCAAAGTGATTTATACAAATTTAATTTTTAATGGAAAATTGTATTCTTTTCATAAACAATGTAAACTTTTGAATTTTTTTATTCAACAAATGTATTGAAAATAGAAATGCAGGTGCCTCATTATGCTGTTACCCAGAGGGAAAAATTCTACTAAAAATTATAATAGTCAATTTTAATGTCGTTACAGACTGACATTATTGAAAAAATGACAATAGCTTCTTGCAAAAATTAAAATAAATTTTGATACATGGTTTTTACAATGTTGGTCTGCAAGGGCATTAAAAATAAACTATAATATTATAACTTTCAGTTGAGATTTGTTCTTCGTGTATTTTTACCTACATACAGATAAAAATATAAAAGTTTTATAATTATCATAATAATTTACAGATTTCCAAACATTTCAATGCGATTCTTAAAACGTTTTCTACGAAACAGTTAATAAACAGTATGCAGTTCCACGATCAAATCAAAATTTAAATCATCAACTGTAAACCAGACCAGTTCCTCTGGCAAAAACAATGTAAGCACGCCGTTTAAATCCGTTCCTCGCAACGCGGCAGCGTGTATCTTAATTTCCGCGCCGATAAAATAACGACGCGTTGAAGAAGCAAGAAGCGAGAAAGGCACGAATTTCCATGCGTGCCTATTACGCGATAGGAATCCCAGAAGCGATCCGCGGAACAATTTTCGAAAGCGCTGATTCCGCGCGCCTGCGCCGGCGAAACGAGACCGCACCACTCCGTAGTATAGCTGATGCTTTCCGGCGATTATAGCCGCCTCCGCCGAGCGCTGCATATAATGCCTCGCGGAAAAACACAATCTTCCGGCTGGTAAAGCCGAGCCCGGGCGCGCGCGCCTCCTCTCGCATCAATTAAGTTCGATAGATCGGCCGGAAGGGGTTAGGGATAGGGACGGGCCCGCTGGTCTTTTTCACGTCCGGCATAAAGGCCGCTGATAAGAATCTCGCGCGAAGCCTCGTTTACGCTTTCGTGAGCTGAGAATCGCTTGGGCCGCGTATACGTTTAAGCGGCGGGGGAGGGTGGGGGACCCTCCTTCTCACGGAGCCGCCGATACGATTGTATTCGCGCCTCGCGGAAAAAAGCCGAATAACAATCGCGGCTTCTCCTTCCCGTGACATCTGCCCGCGGCGGGCGCGTGTGCGCCTCGAGCGACTTTCTATACGCGCCGTCTGCCTTTTTTTTTTCTTCTTTGCCTTCGGACGAGCCTGATTTCGTACGTTAATTAACGGCGAAGTGTTTCGACTTTTTGGCGGGGAGGAGAAGGCGGCCGTCGGTTACGGGGAGCTTCTTGTAAGCGGAGGAGTTTTTGTTCAACGGGGACGGATGATTTATAGATTGAGGAATTTGATAAGGAGTTCTTTTTTCGGGGATTTTCAAGCTTTTGATGGATTGTAGTTTAGGTTTGTTATAAATTTTTGCGCTTTTTAAGCGATGGAAACTGAGTATAATTATTATTTATTTATTTTATAGTTGAATTATAAAACAAGATATTGTAAAATTAGTGTAATTTCATTGAAAATTAGTGAAGAGATTCTACTATTTAGTCCTTGGTCGGACAATTCCCATGAATTTTACTAGGTAATTCAACTTTACAGGAAAAGTGCGTCACTATTTGTTGTATGATGAAGGTGTTTCATTTTTAAAGCGTACGTAATGAGTAACATTTTTTTCTGGGTACAAATGATTTTTCAATTACCAACAAGTTAAGCAATGAATCAATGCAAATATTAGTAAAAAGTATGTTTGTAGCTGAAAACATAGAAAATCTAACTAATATTGTTTGAACGATGTATTTAATTATTTTTCAATTTAGAAAATTAAAGAATTATTCTTTAGAAACATAGGTAATAGGGATTAAAAAAGTATATGTTTAAAAAACAAATTACTATGCAGACTCTTCTACGAGAAAATTGTTTTGAATGATCAAGAATTTTATTAAACTATCAAAGATTATTGTTATTTATTAATGAATTAGTAAATAACAATGCAACAAGCTATATGCTTATATTTATTACGAAGTTGAACGAATAAGTAATCTACTTTAAATTGTACTCCTCGATTTTTTCATTGTAAATTTTCACATGTTATTGTATTGTATTACTCCTTAAATATTCATGCAAAATTAAAGTATCATCCACTTAATAAAACAAAATTAAACAAACAAATTAATCGGTAATAACTGCGTAAATAAATCGTTTTAAAAATACCACAAAATCCACGACTTTAAAACAATCTTAGTATTCCGTACGTAAAAAAGGTGTTCACAAGACTTAACACACTTTAATTAACAGCACTTCATCACGGCGTTATATTTTTAGAATGCGTAACCATTACTCATGCACGCGCGCCTCGACAAGTGTATAACATAATGTCCCGTCGCGGCCGCAACTCGTACCCACTTGGCACCTGGTAAAAGAAAAGGAAAGAAAAGACACAGACGCGAGATAAAAAGAATCGAATCCTCGTGAAAAGAGCCGAGGCGCGAGTAGATTTCTCGCAAGTTGAGCAGCAGCGCACGACTCCGCGCGCGTTAAGAACTCATCGTCGCGAGCCATTATAAAGCGACGCGTGTAAAACCCGTACGTGCGTCAGTTGACGAAAAGGCGCGTACGCGCGGAAGCTCAAAACACATCGCGGGACGCGGCCGCGCGTTTCGGGAGTCCGGGCACGCAGCCGGCGAGGCTCACAATGCGGCCCCGCGCGCGGAAACGGACTTAGTCACGCTCGCCATTGTCGCGCTTTTTCTCCGCTCGAAAGCTCGGGGAGCCCGGCCCCGTGACAAATGCCGGCGCGCCGGGCCTCTCCTTTGCATACTTATACGTGATTATTGTGACAATCGGCGAGGAGAGGACGCGGACGCTAAGCGCGCGGCCCTCCTTTTTTGGGGACGGGGAGGTGCTTGAACCGCGTTCTGCTGAGCATCAATTTTTATCGCTGTTTCGTTCGGCTTACGGCCTTTTGTTGCTGAAAAGGATTGGGAAATAGTGGAGATGTATGATGATTTTTTACGTTTTTTTTTTTTGTTTTTGTCTTTTGGGCTTTTTTTATATAGGTTTTTGTATTGATGAATGGTAGCGATGAAATTTTATTGTTCCTGCTGGTGTACACACAACCGGTAAAGTTGAAAATGTGAAATAGTACATTACATTACTAGGGACGAACGTGGATCTTTCGTCCCGGCGGAATGATTGCCCCCCCGAGGCGAA
>JAWWEN010000020.1:4173876-4187938 GCA_035582955.1 Sycophila texana
GTGTGCTTTCAAATTTTTTTTTTTTATTTTTAATACCCCAGTTGTTTGTCTATTTCCGTAGAATCCCACATATATACACTGAAAGAAATGTTTGGGTACAAATTGCTATATTGTCTAGACAGTAGTTACTCGAAAAAACACTACATTCAAGTATAAAGTCACTCTACTTTAGAAATAATTTATTACTCTATAAATCTAGGATTTATTGTGGCTTAGTTATCAATTGAATCGTTGATACTTAACGACTCTTCGTTTTGAAGATGTAGAGCGTGAAATTGGATAAATTTTAGTATTTTACAAGTCACTAATCATGAACTTTAGCAAGTGGTGTTGAATCTTTTTTTTTTAATTTTTGTGAAAATAATTTTAAACAATTGCTCATTGATTATCTGGAAATGTACTAGGCCATTATGTGACACTTAATCAAGCTTTAATTATATAATTAAATGGAATATAATATATAGTTATTATGTACAAGATTTGAACATTAGTTGAGAAATGATTTTTACTCAAAACTTAACAAAAGTTATTTACTATTATCGCACGATTCAATGACTCTATTATACAAGAGAAGGTTAATTGTTGTCTAGTTAGATATTTATATTTATAGAATATAAATTTATTTAAAGTTTAGAAAGAAATTTTCTCATAAAAGTAAAGTGTAGGCTTAATCTCATTGTGAACTCAATTACACCAATTAAATGAAGAGATAAAAATTCCAAACATTTAGTTTGACAGCGGATATAGTTAATCTCTTCAAGGTTCAAAAAATATATAACACGTTTCCAGAAAGTTCCTACCGCTTATCTGCTTCAATATTAAATATAGTAGTTTCGGTGTAATATAGTCTTCCGGCCTATACGATACATAATCAGGATTGCGCCTGCTCCAGCGAATTACTAATTTTATGCATATCATACGAGTCTCACTATGCTAGAAATTACTTATGTGCCGCGTTGACAGACGTGAGTTATGACTAAAGTAAAAAAAAAAACAAGCGACGCAAGTCGTAAATCTAAATCAGAAAACGTTGGAGTATGATGCATTTGCCGATTTCTATCGCTTAGTATATTAAAGTACTTACTAAGTATTGTAAACAGCATAAAAACATAAAATAAAAAAAAAAACTATTTGATGATGTTAATCGTATAGCCAACTTTTAAATAAGAAAAGAAAATCGTAAATCGGAACAGATACAATAATAAGAGATGCATCTAAACAAATCAAAATTTGTTTTGATGTTGTTAACCGTAACCAACTTCAAAATGAGAAAAAAAATCGTAAACCGATAATAGTAGTAGTAGAACTAACTTTATAAACTGGAACATATATAATAGTACAAGAGATACATTAGAACAAATCAAATACACATTTTACAATTTTTTTACATTGCCCTCCAATTTTCGTAAGTATACGCAGTGATCGCAAAGGTTCGATTCAGCGTTTAGCGGGAAAAATATAATCTTCAGTCGCGCAAATAGTATCAAAAGAAAAGTCCGCGAGCGGGTTTCGCGAAGTCGTCTATTAAAACATTCCTCGTTGACCAATTTCAGCCGCGCAAAAAGCGTAATATCGAAGCCTCCCGTATATTTCTAAGCTAATTACGTCAATTTATCCTTTCTCGCAATTCCCCGGCAAAGTGTCTAGGGAAATAATTTGAGAAATCGCGCTCCGAGCCCGATGAAGCCCGAATGAGCGAAGAAAAAAAAAGACAAGACAGAAATGAAGAGAAGAGGAAGAAAGAAAAAAGAAAAAAAAAAAACAGGAATAAAATCCGCGCGCGCGCAAAACGGGAGCGCATTGGTTTCGAGGAAAACAACCTCATCGCGTGTGAAAAATAATTTGAAACTCATGACCATTAGCGCTTACGGCCGCGGAGGAAATCGGGACGATTATCGCCGCGGCGTAACATCCTGTAGAAGCTCGCGCGAATTTACGTAGAAAATCGCGATATCGCGGGAAACGCCGCGAGAGCTGCTATATTTATATGACGGGAATTTCTTCACGCGTACGCAATTATCGTCGGCACGCAGCCTTTTGCACGCGTCGCCCGGCGAAATTGAATTACGGGCCGCATGCGTCGATTACAAAAAAAAAATAATAATAAATAATTAAAATTGAATAGAGCGCGGTACCCTCAAAGGCGGCCCGTGCAGTCTGTGTCAATAGGCGGATCGCGAGGAAGACGTCGAGGTGTCAGTCGCGTCGATTAATCGACCGGTTTATATTTACGTCTATTAGCGAGGTTGCGTAATTTTTTTTCGAAGCCGCGTGGGTAGGTGTGCATGTGCCGATTTACGATTCGGAGAGCGCGCGACGGCGGTTGAGCAAGGCTGCTTTTCAGTGACGCTGAATTTAATGAAAAAAACGATTTATGCCACATTTTGCGGCTGCCGCCGATCGGGTGCCTCGATAGCGACAATTAATGTCGCTTTTCATTAAGCTTTTCCTTGATCATGGGCTTAGAGATATCCCCGTAGTTTTGTTAAATTTATGACTTATTTTACTTTAAAGGACTTGAGCGGCGTGGAACGCATTATAATTTCAATAAGCGGGGAATAATTTATGTCGGTCTATTACTGCGGTGAAAAATTTGCTATGCGCAAGAACTTATTCAATTTATTATACGCCATGAAATTTTAATAGGCTACTAACTACAGTTGAAGTAAAGTACTTGCGTTGAATTTTTTTTTGATTATTTTATGATTTTTCTGCGAAAGAATTGTGTCTGCTCGTTGGGTATACTTTTGGATTTGGATCCTCCTTCCAAATTATTTGATTGATTTAGGTAAAGATTTAGTTAAATTAATAAAACTTTTATAGTTAAAAACTCGTTCCAGCTTTATCAATTTATCTAAATCTTATCAATTAAAATTTATCAATTTAACTAAAATTTTAGTTAATAAAAACTAAATGCTTATGTAATTAGAAATTTAATTGGATCCACAACATTTTTTTCTTCAGTATACAAAAAATAGATAGCTAAATCGGCCATTACGCTGCTTGTGTATAGGTCCCTTTCAAGCCTAGCAATAAACTCGACAGAAAACCATTAAACATAAACGAAATTGCGTGAAAAAAGTGCGACATTCATCATACAATTAAATAAAAGTGGCACTTTTGTATGATTGTTTTGGCAGAGGGCGACGGTGAAGATGGCAGTTTGGACGGCTCGGAGCAGCCTAAATTCCGACGTAATCGCACAACCTTCAGCCCCGAGCAGCTGGAAGAGCTCGAGAAGGAGTTCGAGAGATCGCACTATCCCTGCGTGTCTACGCGCGAAAGACTCGCCTCTAAAACCTCGCTGTCGGAAGCCAGAGTTCAGGTAAGATCGATTGTTATTTATTAACTTCTTCAAACAGGAAGTGCTGTAACCGTGAGAGAAAAAAGTTTGCGAGATTTTACGATTTGATTAAAGCTTTTTTAATGCACTTATATATAGTCTATAAGTCTAGATATATGAAGTTATTCGTTTATTAAGAGTTACTGATATAATGTACTTAAGATTGACAGAAACATCGTAAATATTAGAAATTTTCTGTAAAGTAATTTTAATTTTTATCAATTAAAGTATCTCATTCCAAGAATTAGTCAACCATATATTAAAATTTAGTAGGAAATTTACGTCGTGTACCATTATTCTTGTATATCACGACTGGTAATTTTTAATGAAGGGGTTATATTTTTAATAACGGGTTAGCATCTCATCCCTCCACTTTCTGACGTACGGTGAATTCTATTGTAGTAGAGGTAAACTGTAATGTTCATTATACGCTATGAAATGGAATGGAATTAAAACTTATAAAGTTGAGAAAAATGTTAATTAGTTATTTTTTATAAGATTATTATGAGCGTATTTAATAATCAAATTTATAATTTATTTTCTTTTAATTTTGTAATTAATTGTAATTTTCTTTTAATGTAACCTTTTCATTGGCAGTAAAGTATAAGAAAAGGAAAAGAAAGACTTTTCGAAAGGGTATCTTATTTTCTTTTGTACTCCGTGTACCCATACAAATTTTTTTCTTTACATAAAAAAAGAGTACTTTTGAAAGGATCCAGGGTTCAAATTACTCAAATTGTAAACTTCGAAGGAACTTTTTTTATCTCAAGGTGTTATAGCCGGCGAAACATGATTTTAAAACTTTGTTGCCGTTGTAATCTAAGATAAAAGCATATTTTAAACGTAAATTTTTTACTACACTACTTTCATTTTATTATTTTGCAATTTATTGGTTATCGCATTAATTTCATTTTTAAAACACTATAATGTGTTTCCACCCAAAGAGGAATTTAAAAAAATTGACAATATTTTCAAATTCTCTTTTCGCACGTTTAAATATTTTTAACTTTCTTAAAGAAATAAGTTAATTCTAATTTTAATCTCTAGTACATTAATTTCATACTTTTATTTAGTATTTATCAACGATGTTATTTTAAAAAGTAATAAATGCTCACGAATTGTTGTTTATTTCAATCTCCAAACTGAGAATAATAATCCCAAACCTCTATACTAAAATTTATGCAGTAACAATATTTAAATAAAATTTAAACTTATATGTACAAAATTACAAAATATTACACGGAGAGAAATGTCTAGTAAAATTTACTATACCGTATAGAAAAGTGGTTTCAGACTTTCATTATGAAAAAAATTACTACACTGTATAGCAAAATTTACCACAAATACAGTAAACATTACAATACTGCCTGGCAAAATTTACTATATTTCTAGCAAATTTTATATAGTATAAAGTATGGTAATTTTTTTTATAATGGCAGTCTGTTATATCACTTTCCCATACACTATAGTAATTTTCACTAGAAATACAGTAATTTTTACTAAACATATCTCTCAGCGGTATTACTGTATCTATAAGCTACCTAAATCTTCTCTATTTAATAGTATACACCCCCAACAAAGTAATACAAAAATATCTCCAGCAGATTATTCTTCTCAGCTCGCCACAGTCCCGCAAAAAAAAAAAAGAAAAGAAAAACATCGCCACGTGTTGCTATCTAACGAGGGCTAACGTCGTGACTCTTAGGTTTGGTTTTCCAACAGACGGGCCAAGTGGCGGCGTCACCAGCGCATGAACCTGCTGAAGCGCTCGCCCCCGCCGTCGGCCGGCCAGGCGCAGCAGCAGCAGCAGCAGCAGCAGCAGCACCCGGCTGCGGGGGGCGCGGCCGCGTCGGTGCCGCCCCCGGCGCCCCCGCCGCCCTCACAATCCTCGTCGGCTAGGCTCGGCAGCGGCGAGAAGAGCGCGTTCCGCGCGGTCGAGCGGCCCCAGAAGCCGAGCGCCTTTCGCGCCATCAGCCAGCTGCTGGCCTCGGACGACGAGGGCCCCGCCAGCCGACAGCCACCCCCGAGCCAGCAGCAGCAGCATCGGCCCTCCTGCGAGGACGACGACGAGGACGAGGAGATTCAGGTGCAGGACTCGCCGGGGGCCTGGCGCGAGCGATGGCTGGAGCAGCAGCCCCTGGAGCTCACTAAACACGATCGCTGATCCAGGCGCGCTCGACGGGACTCGCGATTCGTGATCATGTGTACCGAGGGCAGCTGATGACGCGGGACTGGGATTTCGTCGGGAGCTGACGCGGACGCTTGATCTCGAAATTTAATGCAGTGAAATTGTGGCAGTGAATTTTAAGGCAGTGACGTATTTTTATCTGTAAACCGTCAGTGAAAATTCACTGTTTTGCAGTCAAAAGTATGTCAGTGTTTTGAAAAAGGTGGAAATTTCACTGGATTAAATTTAGGGAGATGGAGACGGTGGCGGTTTTTTTTTCTATACACTGAAAAAAAAAGGTCAGTAATCACAAGTAACAATTAGTTGTTTCAACTGATATTTAATTGTTTCAACTAATATTTGGTTGAAACATTAGTTAAAACAAGGAATCGTTAGTTGTGATTATTGAACTTTTTTCTCAGTGTAGCATTCATTTTTTTTTTTGCACACTGCGCGTAAAGTGAGTACTTTACGCACTCGAGGTAGTCGAACTTCGAATCGCATTTTAAACATTCTTTATACTTATACTTCTTAGTTGCATAATGTAGTGTTGTTTTGAAAGAACCGCCGGCGGTTTTTGGTACTCACAAAAATTTATTTTCCGTTCTCTGGAAATGTGAACGAGTGATAAGGCGTTTACTAGGGCAAATAAGTGTCTGTCTAATTAATAAGTTGAATTAGTAGAGAACTACTATACATTGAGAAAAATGTATAGTAAGATTTGCTAAATTTGCTATATTTTATAGTAACTGAAGGATGTATTCGACTTGCACTGAATCTTTGATTCGAAAAATTTTAGTTCTGTTTAAAATAAAAAATTTGGTTTGTCTAATAACTAAACATTCACTTGTTCGCGTCTTATCATTTATTCATACTTATAGAGAGTTTTAATTAAGTAGTTTTTTTGTATATACTGAGGTTGCGTACCAATCGCACAAACTTTTATTAAACAAAAAACCGTAGACTGATTACTGATTAAAATATGTTTAAAGTAAAGCTTTGAAGCTCGCATTATTTAAAAGTGATAGTGTAATTTAATGACACAGTATGTGTTATGTATTTATAATTACTAAGTAATTACTATTATATTTTATTATTTCGTGTAGCTAATCAATTTTTACGGTCCACAAATAATGTGAACTTCAAACCAACTCTCAGTCTACACTGTTGTACATTTATTTATTATATACTATAAATAAAAGTAACTTACGTGCTTTATAAATTTTATTAGAAATAAAACGTTAATATAGTTTCTGTGAGTACTCGCGCGTAAATTCAAATCAGTCCTAATCAGGCATCTCCTTATAAATTATTATCTAAAAACAAACAAAAAATAAAATAAAATACAAAAAATTCCGCGCAAAACAAAAACAAAAAACGAAAACGACCGAAGTGATGAAAACATCACTTTGGGCGCTCGAGCATAAAAACCGCCATCCCGCCAAATGATCGTCAAACCCCGTTCAAGCGCGCATAACAGCCCAGGCTTCCCGATCTCGGTATGCGCCAGGAATTCTAGATACATACGCGATCCGCCATAAAGTGCGCGTATCGCCTCCTTATCTAGTAACTAATCGTCCGGTTAATTATCGAACCGGTATCCAATTAAACGGTTATGAGATAGCCGATCGACTAATGAAACGCGGTCACGTGGTGAGCTTGGTTATGAGATAACCGATCGTCCCGCCGGTGTATAAATTAACTGCGGCCAGCTCCTATTGGGGGAGGGGTAAGAGCGAGCGAATCGCGAGTGCGCGACTATAGTGCAGCGCGAGGGCATATCAGACTGTCTTTCATCGAACTTCTTTCAAAGGACTTTAGTGAGGGAGCGATATATACATATATATATATATATATATATGTATACACTCATAAAGATATGTGCACGCGATACGCAAAGTGCGGGGGTGTGTGTGTGTGCTAAACGGGTATGTTTACGTGTATATGTGTGTGTATGAGTGTGGGTGTGGGTGTGCGAGGTTGCGAGCGCGTGTGTTCACACCAAAGACGCACGGCGAGCGAACTAGTCCCTTCTGTTAACGAGACGTGTATATACTTCAGAGTATATATAGCGAGAGTCGCGGTCGCGCCCCGGTGACGGGGAACGTTTTTTGCTCGGTTGCCGTCTAACACGCCGATTGTTTGGCGAGTCGCGCCCCGGTTTATAATGGAAACTTTTCAAATTAACGTTAAAAGTCAACGCTGAAAATGAAAACAACAATATTTCTCGAAAATTCATTAATTTTCAACGTTTCTTTCGACTTGCCCTGCAAACATTCACTGCAAATCTTTATTTTCTACTTTCATTTTAACGTTTCTTTAATAGTTGTCGTAAGCCTTGGCTTTCAACGTTAATTTCAACATTCCTTAAACATTCGTTTTAAACCCTTAAAGCCAAGCTTTCAACGTCAAAAATTAACATTGACAATGAACACTGAATATAAAGGTTTACAATGAATTTTTGGGAAATTTTAAAATTAGCATTTTAAATTAACGTTTACAAGGAATTTTTAGAAAATGTTTACATAAACGTTAAAAAAGCAGTCAAATCAAGGTTTCATCAACAACAAGGTTGATGCTCAATGTTCAGCGTTAATTTTGAACGTTTCCATTTTTAACCAGGGATAATTCGACTCGATTGGTGCTCCACGAACGTTTCTGGCCGGAAGCGTTAACGCGACGAGGAGAGGTCTACATAATATATATGTAATATAAATATAGAAAATGTTACGTTTCCCGACGAGAAAGAAAAATGTATCACTCAATGTAGATAACTTTAAGATCGGTGAAAAAAAAAAAGCAAATTTTTTTTTCGGTGCAGACAAAGTGAAAGTATTTCGATTCTCACGGTGTGCAGCTCGAGAAGGCAAAAAGAAAAACGCTCCGCGCCACCTCGGCGGATATTTTGTTATCGCCGATGTCCGGGGGTCAACGCTGCTTCGCTCTACCGAGTGCAATTATAAATTATCACGCGATTCCTGTATACATGTATGTACGTGCCTATGTGTATGTGTGTGGAATATGTACATGTGCGTATGCCTATATGTGACTTCGAGCGCGAAGGAGATAAAGACTCTCAGCGATAAAGGATTTAAAGCAAGAAGAAGAAATCGAAGAAGACACAAACAATAAAAAAAAAACAAAGAAAAAAAAATAGGAAAAACGGAAGAAGAAGAAGAAGAATAAGAATAAGGGCGCGCGTGTGCATCCCTCGTCTTAGCCTATAAGTGTAATTGTAATATTCCTTGTAAGAAGACTTGTCCTTTTTGATTATTTAAATGAAGCGCGCTCGTTTGTACAGACACACACTCTCTGTTCTCTCATTGATTTTATTTACACTTATTTTCCGTTGCGCCCCCAATATTCTTTTTCGCGCGGCAACCTCCATATCGGCCTGCCGACGTTTTTATTCCCCCTCCCTCCCTCCCTCCCTCCCCGGCCGCACAGCAAAAAGGAAGACGGACACACGCACGGCTATTTCCAGAATGAAGGCACTCGCGTTCCTCTCTCCCTCTCTCTCACGCTGGACGTCTCGATTAACTCGAATCCAGGAATATTCGGAGAGGATCGGCGTGTAGCCGCGAGAGCCTGGGGCCGGTCGTCCCCCCGCGGCGGCGGGGAACTGGTTCTCGGCTCTCGTGTGTCGCGCGCACCGAAGATTGAGAGTCGCACTCAGCCGCGCTCCCGCGTCTCCCCGCGAGAGTTACAAATTTCGCACGCGCGCAGCCTCCTCTCCCCCCCCTCGTCGCGCCCGGCTATAAAGTCGAGCATTACACTCCCGATAAAGTCGGCTTGAACGAGCGCCGCGTCAATTTGCATTTTTCCTTCTCACCTATTTCTCCGGGGCCCCCTTATCTCCTCTCTCCGACTACGTCTTCTTCTTCCTCCGGCTCTTTTCTCGCGTATCCTCGAAGCGCGTCGATTTCGCAGGGGGCGGGCCCCCGGACAAAATTTACGACTCGTTGAAATAGAAAGAGAGCTAGAGAGAGGCGAGAGAGAGAGAGAGAGAGAGAGAGAGAGAGAGAGAGAGCGTAACAATTACTATCTGGAGGAGCGATCGGCGCTGGGAAGATTAACGATCTTACTCCTCTTTTGCTCGCGCGCGGGTTACATTAAAGTCACCTCCTCCTTGGCCGCGTGAGATATGGCCGAGCGCGCGCCAATATGCGTGGGCAGGGCAGTAAAACGCGCGGGGCGCGCGCGCGGCTAATCCGCGCGCGATCCCTCCCGGCTCAATTAAGGCCCGCGCGCGGAGAGTCGCCGGCCGCGTAGAGAGAGAGAGCACCACACTTGTTATGTAGGGCCCCGAGCGGGCCCCTTTTGTCTAAGGCGCTCGCAGGGCCTGACGGTACGGCAGCCTCCTAGGATCCCGTCGGCGTGATGTACAGCGACAGCCGCGATAGCGCTACAACCGCTACTCTCCGCTCTCTCGGGACTCCTCCTGCCAGCTCCGAGGCCTTTATCTCTCTCTTTCTCGCCTCCTACGTTCGCCGAGGCTGTAGCTTGTACGAGCTCTCCTTCCTCCGCGGCGGGTTTGCTTGCCCTTTTTTTTTTCTTTACGAGATATATACTTATTTTCTTTGTTTTTTTTTCTTTTTATGCTGAAAAGGAAGGAGAGAAGGGAGTAGGGGTGTGTTGGGACGGCGTGTCGCCGGCTCGCGAAATTAGACGATTTTTCGGGGCCCTTTATCAACGGGAGTCGGCCATTAGCATGTTTATAGGGGAGGGAGGTGGGCGCGCAAATTTATTTCCACTCAATTATCGCGGAGCGAGCCGAGCGCCGGCTACTTAGACCCCTCGGTCCTCCTTCGCGCCTTGCTCGAGATATCGCTCGCGTATCTGAGAGGAGAGAAAGAGACGAGAGAGAGAGAGAGAGAGGCTCGCTCGCACAATACGAGGAGCGGCGACTCGCTCCGAGCCTGTCGACGCTGTTTCTCTCGAGATTCTATACGGAGTTAATGAATTATTTTACTCGAGTGGGTTACGATTTCTCTGCTTTGTAAGATGTACATTGTATTGAATTTTAATTTTATTCAATTTTTAATTTATATATAAAGTTTTTCAATCACGTTTGTTGGCGTTTTTTTTATTTTATTTATACTTTTTACATTTTTTAAAATTCATGTGTTTATATTATTTCGTTCGTATTACACTGAGAGAAATGTCTAGTAAAAATTATCCTAATATATTGTCAAAAGTGATTACCTATAACTGCAATTCTAAAAAAAATTGTTGTACATATACTTTACAGTAAAATTTATTAAATAGTATTGTAAATTTTAATATGTATAGAGTAAATTTTACTATAAAATTTAGTAATTTGCGAATATTTCTCTCAGTGTAATTGATCTGTCGAGAATAATCTGAAATTTTTTTTTCTTATCTCGAAGTATACCTTTTTTTTTGTAAATCACGCGTGCGACATAGAAGAGCATTTTAGGATGTTGAAGGTTAGCGGTGAAGAGTGAAAAACAACCCGATCGTAAAACGGATGATCTGCGAAGGTAGGTAAGTATAACACATATCAAATTTAAAATCTAGTCCCCCATGAAACGTGATGGGCGTGACATATCACGTGTCGGAATTTTAATATTACACAATATTTCATTACTTAAATCTAAAAGGATTTAAATACTTATTCGTTGCTTTGTTGCGTTTTACTTCTTTTTTTTTTAATGATTTGTGCAGGTACGTTAAAATTTGTGTGAATAAAATTCAATAGAAATTATAGTAAACTGTAAAAAATAAATGTATATAGAGAATATTTATATTTATCAAAAATATTTTATTTTACAATGTTTGAAATATAAAAAAACATTCAGTTTAAATAAACTATGGATTTTATTATGATAAGAAAAAGAAATCGCAGCCATGATAATATTTAAATTCATTTTATAGATAAGGACTTCGTGTAAATGTATAATCAAACTTAATTCACTTTCATTCATAAAAAATAATTAATAAGACAAAATAAAGTAAGAAAAGTTTTTTAATAATCTTCGTCATTCATTACTTCATAAAATCAATCAGTAGCATAACTAATCTAAAATCCATTAGCTAGAATTTTGCGAACATTTATATTAAAATGATTTTTTAATAATTTTTATCAGAACAAAATCTTACATTGTAAATTTATTGCCCCTTAGTTAGTACAATAAGCGTAAATACACAGCTGTATAAAAACATTCAATCGGTTGCCCTGGTTCTTACCTCGCTTTACCTAGACTAGACGTCACCTACAGGTTTCCATTAACCAACAACCGCACTATTCAGGCAAACCAACAGCTATACACCGAGGGCATCCACATAAACGAACCCTCAATTAAAAGCCTCTTAAATCTTTCATTAAAACGGTTAAAGCCCTCTCCATTAAACCGACTGTAAGCAGTTCGCGCACCCTCAACCAAAAAAAAAAGAAGAAAAAAAGAGACTATCCATATAAGAGTAAAGTATAGCGCTTACCGCCTTCGAGTACGAGTCGCAAATAATTAATTAGCCTAGCCGCGGGTGTAAGCACTCGTCGGGAGTCCGTAATTAGCCTCGAGTCCCGGCGCAAGTTCCGTATCGATCAGACTCGTCGGTCGGACTCTCGCGTTACCAGCGACACGCAGCCTCGTCTAAGCACACGCAGGACTTATCGATTACGCGCTCCGCCGTCTTCTCGCCTTTTTTGCAGCGCTCGACGCGCCCCGAAAGCCCATAAATTTCCGGCCGATGTCCTCCCCCTCCTGCGGCTCGAGCGAGACGGCGGGACTTTTCGCAGCGCGGAAATATTGCTTAATTATCGGGCTAATGCCGCGGAAAGGGCCGAGTCGTGTACGCATGCGGCGCGAAAAGGAGGCGGCCTGGGTATAATTTGCGTGCGGTGTCCGGCTGATTAATTGCCGAGCGCGGGAATCCCGAAAACTGGTCCTCTCGAAGGCTCGCCCTTTGAGCGGCGCGCCCGGTTAATGGGGGCAGCGCTGCACGGGACGCCGATAAGGCGCGAGGTGTTGAGGTGTATTCCGTTTCTCTTAGTCTTTTTTTTTTAATTCTTGATCTTTTTTTTGGGGGGTTTTTTTTTGGGAGCGGGACTGATGGTTATCGCGGCTGATGGTGTTTCTGGTATTGGGATTTTGGAGGTGTGAATTTATTGGAGCAGCATGATTTTTTATGATCTTCGATTTATAATGGGCTGAGAGGCTGGAATTTTTTTTTTTTTTTTTTCAATTAGTTGATCTGGTTTATCGTGCTGGAAGAAATTTGTACGCTGAGTTTACGCATTACTTTTACACTAATGATTTTGCAATTTAATGAAATTAAAAATGTTAATTAACGTTTTTTAGAGTTTTAGAAAAACAATATTCTACTTTTTTTTGTAATATTAACAGCGGATCATTCCGACAACAAGTTTATGAAAAAATTCTTTCCTACGTATAGTAAATAGCTGTAAAGTTTAATACAGAAATTTCTCTTAAATTTTTTTTACTATAGAAAGAAAGTTTTTCGTGATACTTATGTATATCACGTCATACTAAACCTGTTAAAAATGACTTAATTCATATTAAAGTCCTCAAATAAAAACAATTTTTTTCAATTTATTTTTGCAAAACAGTTATGTTATATTAAATGTGTTCATGATTAATTTAGGCAGCGAGTTTTTAATACTAGTAAACTATAGGGGCTCGTATAAAACTTTATTTGAATTGCATTGTTTCGTACAAACAAATTTTTTTTTTAACCATGAAACCATTACTAGTCAACATATCCAAGTTCTTAAGTTTAATTAATTTCACACAAGTGACTTGCTCACGCGAGTACAAAAATTAATGTGCTCTATCCTTGGCGGAAGAAAATTCATGCAAATAAATGCGTAGCACACTAGTCACTAAATCAAATTTTCCTCAAAGTCACACGAACATCAGTGCAGTTTGCGCAGTAAATTCAGTAATTTAATATTCAAATTTGTTATAAGCACGAGTATAAAAAAGGAATGTTAAAAATTAATTATTCATCAGACCGATGCAAACCTTCACGGGTACAATCCGAGCAGACTACGTAATCGAACCCTGACAAAAGATCGCGAAGAGACAAATGTATCGGCAGCCCCCGATAAGTAGCGCTTTAAAAAAAATGATCGACACGCGCGCCCTTACAAGTAAAAGGGTTCTTTGAATTCCCGCGGCCTCATGCATAATTCGTTGCGCGGCAGCCTTATACCGCGTCTCGCGATAAATAGCGCATACGAGAATCTCGTCGCTGAGTGATGGGCCACCGTAAGCCCGCGGCCGGTGCCTTCGTGCCGGGAATCCGCGTCTCTCCACCTTCGCCTCATCGATTTTCCGGTACCATGCAGTGCATACTCGGCTGAAGCTGCTCATACTCACACATATACATTTGTTTTTAAGGGACTGTCAACAGTTGAAAAATATTAATGAAAATTCCGTATTTTGTTTGGATGTTAAATAAGATTATTTTCTTTGTGAATTTGAATTCTCTTAAGGGGGGTTTATACCTAAAAATTTTTTTTTGAAAAAAAATTTGAAAATTAAAAATTATAATAAAATTTATAT
>JAWWEN010000020.1:4195353-4218477 GCA_035582955.1 Sycophila texana
CACCCTTATGTTATAAACTGGCAACCTATGTTCGAATAACTGAATTACATCTTCACAATTGATATGTTTATGCAAAAAGTATTTATTAAAAGGAGCATACGCCTACACTTTTTTTTCTTCTAAAATAAACTGTAATATAAAAATTATAATAGTTAATATAATGTCAATTTTATATTATTATAGCATATTCAGATGTAGGAGTCTACACTCATTTTATCTTGAGTTATGCGTTACTTTAAAAAACAAAAAGGTTTTGGCGGAAATTACAGGCTCATGGGTGCATCAATGTTGATGGAGAACGGCTTAAATTATTGGCATTTCATGTCATCCTGGTGGGAAGAGTTGTATAAATTAAATTTTTTTTATCATATAATTGTATTAGTTAAAAAACTACTTCAAAATCATCAATTTTTTTCTTATTTTTTTTTTTGTTTGCAATTTTTAAACTAACACGATTATGCAAAACAAAATTTCAATTGATACAACTCTTCACACTAGAATCATAATTAATTACCAATATTTAAAGCTAAGCCCCATAAAAATTGGTGCATCCATTGAGCCAAAGCCTTTCTTTTTTTAAAGTAACATAACTCTAGATAAAATGTTTGTAATATACTATTGTAATATACAATTATAATTGTATTAACTATTATCATTTTTGTATTACAAATAATTTAAAAAAAAAGAAGATTTTTTAGGTCATTTTAAATATGAGCCTTCGAAAAAAAAGTCTACTACGTGGGCGCATTTTAGTCTTATCCAAACTTCTTTTTTTAGTAAACTGATAGTAGATGTGTTTCATCACTTTTATTCATCAGCTTAAATTACGTCATACTTCTTAATAGTGTTTTTCATTCCTTCTCCTAATTTATGCAATGTATGATTGATTTATAGTAGACAATATTTATTTCTTTTATTTTTAAACTAAATAATATACAAATATTTAATTCAATGTATGCTAAAATCAGACATTTAACAAAAATGATTAAAATGTTAAAACATTTTTTTTTTGCAGCCTAAAATATTAACACCAAATATGCTACCTGGAGAGGAAGTGATAATGGAGGGTTTGCGGGTGTACCTATTACCCGATGGCCGAGAAGAAGGTTCGGCTGGTCTTCCAAAAACACCGCCCTTCTTACCTGCAGAAGGCGCGATCTTCCTTACAAATTATAGAATAGTTTTCAAAGGAATTCCGTGCGATCCTTTCGGTAAATGAATCACCCATTTGTCAACGCATATTTTGTTGTTTTATTTATTTGTGGATATGATATTATGATTATAGCCTGTGAGCAAATGATCGTGCGAGCGTTCCCAGTAACTTCTTTGACGAAAGAGAAGCGAGTTCCTGTTCAACATTCGGCCCAATTGGATCAGTGCCATCAAGAGGGACTTCAACTTCGGTCTTGCACTTTTCAGTTAATAAAGCTTGCGTTCGATGAGGAGGTGACGGCCGAGAATGTAGAAACCTTGCGTAAATTAGTTCACAAGGCGCGCAATCCTCCTCACATTTTCCATCACTTTGCCTTTAGCGGTCAAGTGTTGGTCACCCCGACTGCTCACAATAAAGGCAAGGAAAAGCATGCCACGTTGAAGTGAGTGACTTTTTTAATCGTTCAATCTCAAAACTGCCTTTTATTAAATAATAATGCTAACTGTGAGTGATCTTGTTTTATTCGCAGGGGTTTCGCAAAGAAAACTCTTTTGAAAACAGCTAGGAAAGCTGGCTTTAAACCTAAGCAGTCCTCGAAGAGGCAGAAATACGTTTTGCCAAACATGAATCTCACTAGTAATAATAAATACATGACATCCCCTAGTCGAATGAGTTTACCTATTACCGAAAATAATGATTTAAGCCACGACGACGATTTAAGCGGTAAGTATTGTTATTTAGCAATCACTGAGAATATTTTTAAAATTCATTAATCGATCGATTGATTGATTTACAGTTGACGAATTCGAAATACCAGGGATGATTGTTCCTCCTGTGACAGATGCCAAAACTTTAGAACGACTGTCCGAGCGGAGTTACGTGAGAGATTGGTATCGACTTGGCTTGTGCTCAAACGGTCCGCAAAATAATCGGCGAAACGAACTATTTCGATTGACCTCAGTTAACTGTGCCTACATGATATGCAGAAGCTATCCTGCTTTATTTATAGTTCCTACCTCCGTGACAGACGAAAGCATCCGTAGGTTTTGTAGATTATACAGGCATAATCGAATCCCGATCGTGACGTGGCGCCATCCGCGAACGAAGGCCCTTCTTATCAGGGGTGCCGGTTATCACGGTAAAGGCGTAATGGGAATGCTCAAGGCGCATCCTACTTCTGCGGGAAATTTAAAAGGTAGCTAATTATTTCTTGAAATTAAACGTGAGCAGGAAAATGATGAAAGTAAATTTATCATAAATTAACAATATTATATTTTAAATGTATTTCAGCGAGCTCATCGGAAAGCACATCCACGCTGGAACAAGAAAAATACATACAAGCTCTCGTCTCTGCTACTCCAGTTTCAACGCTGCGGCAGGGTTCTGCTTGGGGTATGTCTGACAGCTCTCTAAGTATAGATTCTCTTTTACTGGCAGCTGAAGATAGGAATGCAACTCCTGAACAATCGCGACGGAATCCGTTTAATAAAGCCATGGGTACCTTAAGGTAATTTAATTTCACTTTTAAAAAAAAGTCTTGAAAACAACATCGTGTGTCAATTTTGTACTTAATATAATACTTCTATTACATTTACAGCTCTTCGGGTGGTAAAGGACCAAAAAATTTCGGCAGATGGGGTTCTTTAAAAGATAAACGGCAAAGCTCTCAGGCATCCTTAGTATCCGCAAACCAAAGAGGAACCGTAAGGCATTCAGCTGATTCTGACAGTGGAACTGAGTGCGTTCATACTTTTCAAAGAGCTGCGCTTTATATCCTTGGAGAAAAATCGCACATGAAAGTAAGGGATACTTTTCACGCTTTCTATAAAGCGAAAAATTTGCAATAATCAATCGATTTCAACAAACTAAATGCAATTCACTTTTTTAAGGGAGTTAAAGCAGAATCAGCACCTAAAACTGATTTTATACCAGTTGAATTTTTCGACGTGAGGCACACAAAAGCGGCTTTCAAGAAACTCGTCAGAGCATGCGTTCCGAGTACTCCTAATCTCGAGCCTGACACCAGTTTTTACAAGTAATAAAACCTTCGTAACATAACATTTCTGTAGCGCGCAATGAAAAATAATCACATATTAAATAAAAATTAATTTCAGATTAATCGAGAGCTCAGAATGGCTGCAACAGCTTCAGAGTCTGATGCAGCTGGCTGGAGCAGTAATCGATCTAATGGATCTGCAGGGTTCTTCAGTAGCAGTGTGCTTGGAAGACGGCTGGGATACTACGGCAACAGTGTGTTCCGTAGCTCAAGTGTGCTTGGATCCTCACTATCGAACCATTGAGGGTTTCCGCATTCTCATAGAGAAGGAATGGATGGGATTTGGTCACCGCTTCGGCCATCGCAGTAATCTCGCAGCAAATTCTCAGACCACGAACTTCACTCCTACGTTCCTGCAGTTTCTCGACATAATCCATCAAATTCAGAAACAGTTTCCTCTAGCTTTCGAATTCAACGAATACTACCTCAAGTTCTTAGCGTATCACTCGGTATCCTGTAGATTCAGGACTTTCCTGCTCGACTGTGAGTTCGACAGAGTCGAGTGTGGCATCACTGCTGTAGAGGATAAAAGAGGGTCGCTCACGAGTCACCATAAAGGTAGTTCTATTAGTTTTTGAAAATAGGTCTAACTTTTCATTTATAATGAAAATAATCTGTATTTTTTTTTTTTACAAAGGAGTGGATACGGGTAGCGATGATGAGACTGTGTATCCCGGTGGTAGAATAGCCGGTACTAACGCTGGCTCGAATTTGGGTCAGAGTATATTCGATTATATTGAGAAGCAGCACGCGAGGTCTCCCCTTTTCTACAACTTTTTGTACACACCAAATTCTGAGCATCCAATACTTCGGCCAGTCTCGCATCTCCCGAGTCTCGATGTGTGGGAGTACTATCTTGAAGAAGAATTGGCTCATGGTCCTGCATACGACCTCGAAATCATTCAACAAGATTCACAGCAGGAGGAGGAAGCTGAGGCTGCGGATGGCATCGTAAAAAGCAATCGAAAAGTTGTTACGCACGGGTATGTTATTACGTTTTTCACGTTACAGCTATTCGTGTACTTAATTAAAATATAAATAAAATTGCACAAAATTTTTTAAAAAATCGTTTGAACTATTTTTAAATAATTCTTTAAAATTGCAGCTACAACAGCGTCAGTACCATGGTTCCGGATCAATTTACTCATCTTTTAGAAGAAATTCACAAACTCGAAACGGAACTTGGACATCTGCCTCAGAAATGGAAAGTTTTGTGGGATAAGCTCGAGTTACCCAACACTGATTCGTTAACTGTAGGTTTTCTACGTTTCTAATAACATACGACAACATCTTAAAGCTGCATGTCACAATATTTAATAATAACCGTTCAATCGACCATTGCAGCGACACGCTTCGTTCAGCACGGCTCTCGTAAGGCATCACGGGCGACTGATCCACAAACGTTCCACATTAGAATTACTATTAAGGGGAAAGCTCGCCGGGGGCAGTACCACCGGAAATGAGAGTTCCGTCTACGGGCATCCGCATAGGTTTGAGCGTCTGGACACGGCCACTCCGACGCACTGCGACGCCTGCTCGGGCGTACTATGGGGACCAGTGAAGGCCGGTTTAAGATGCGTCGACTGCGGACACGTATGCCATGACAAGTGCGCCGACTCTGCTTCGAAGAACTGCACGAAGTACAAAGCAGTGGGGTCGGACAACGTACATAATCATACTCTCACTCGAAGCGGAGGAGACAATGGAAGCGTTAATTCGAGTAAGATGAGTTCATCCTTCAACGAGTTGGAATTATCCACGACGATTGAGTTGAGAATGAATGATGCAACGGTTCCGTTTTCGTTTCAGGTGTCAGCACGCTACAAACTTCGTCGCAACAATATTACGAACAATTTTCAAGTAACGTCGCGGAAAACCGGACGCACGAAGGTTACTTGTACAAACGTGGGGCGTTACTCAAGGGTTGGAAGCAGAGGTGGTTCGTCTTGGATTCGATAAAGCATCAATTGAGATACTATGATGCCATGGAAGATTCTAATTGTAAAGGATATATAGGTGAGCCGAAATAAACGAATGAAAGTAAGATTATTAATAATACTTTGGATACTTTTGACGTATGAAATATTTATAGATCTAGCTGAAGTTGTATCGGTAACTCCTGCTGCTCCTGTACAAGCTCCTGGAAAAAAGACAGATGACAAATCTTTTTTCGACGTAAGGCACACTATTTTATTTAATATAAATTATTTGACTGTATGTGTTTTATAAAATAAAATTAACAATATTTATTTTAGCTTCGCACAAATCGTCGGACTTACAACTTTTGTGCAGGTGATGCCGCGACAGCACAAGAATGGATCGAGAAGGTTCAGGCGTGCTTGCAGTAGTGCCTCGAATTAAAATTGTCTTTGTATGAAAATAAACAAGTGACTGATAGGATAATTATCACAGTTTGTGAGATACTTTTGTATAGGATAAACGTAAATGCCAGAAAACCCAAATTTGCGTTCAAGTTTTAATTTTTGATTAATCGAAATTAATTAGAGATCGTACGATTGTGGTATTCCAAACGATGCCTATGAAAGTGAAATGTGGACTAGCACTAAAGAACGTTCTGCTAAAATAAACAAGAGTTAAGAACTTGTTCTAATTTTTATAAAAGTTGTTCGATTTTGTCTTTTTGACGAGTGATTACATAATTTATGGAAGCGTTACAGTTTTCTTACAAATCTGTTTTCTACTTTCCATCAAAATGCGTACTAGTAATAATTATTAATCACGCAATTAATAGACCTTAAGCTATATATATATATTATCCCTTGATATCACTAGGATTGTTATTATTGCTAGATTTGCATTAAGCGATTTTTGCTTATTATGGACTGTAAGCCAAACAAGATAAGAAGAATTAACGGCTTCTGCTTGTTCAGCTTTGCGAAAAAAATCCTCTTTCAGCGTTAACTAAAAAAAAAATTTTAAAATACGCATAACAGACGAGAAACAGAATAGTGATTGTCAAGTTGTATTATTGTAACAAAGATGGATCAAAGATTAAATCTGTCAACGATTATTGTGAGTCTCGTTCGGAAATTGTACAAATGTTCTTGTATAAATGGCAATATAATAGACATACAATGAATGCGAAACGAGTTAAATGTTTTTCTGTTATTTTATGTCTTGTGTGATTTTATAATTTTATTTTATATTAAATGTTTATACGTATTTTTCTATTATTTTTTTTATAATTATTTTATAATTTTATAAAACATTAGAATTCTTCAAAAGAAAATCGTTATTGAATGTTTAAAAATTATTAAATAATTTAAAAAATTCAAAATTCATCAAAACATTAATCACGCTAGGCAGTTGAATTTTCCTTTGATGTACATATATATCCTGTCACATATATGTCCTATATTTGATATTGTAGGGAATTTTAACAAAAATCGGCTTTAAATATCTTAGAAATATGACAAAAAGCGGATCACAATGTATTTGCATATTAAATGTACTTTTCGTGAAATAAAATTAAATTCAAATAAAAATTTGGAATAATTAATAATTTATGTATATTAAAATATTTTGTATTTAGCAACGTTTCATCTTATCTAAAATGGGAACGACCATTGCAAATGAAGGTCGTTTTCCTGGGTCCTCGTTCATGCAGATTCTTATAAATTTTGCGAGATGCGGTGAGATTCCTGGTGGAATATTGAGACGTAAACCTTCTAGAGCAATCTATAAAAGATATTTTAATTAATAATATGTTACATTATTCTGTTAAATTCGTTAATACACTTTAATTTTTATTTAATGTTTAATGCTGATGTTACAACATATTTTCTAATGTTAATATTTTTAGCTGACTTTTATAAAATTAAGTGATTTAATAACATACCTTCATTCCACATGCCATTGGAGATAAATCAGCAAATGGTACTTCTCTTGTGGCCAGTTCCCACAACAATACAGCAAAACTCCACATATCACTAGCTTCTAAATTTATATCTGATGGCTTTTTGCTAAGAGCTTCTGGAGACATCCATGCTGGTTCATAAATACGACCAATTTCTTGAAAAGAAAACTTTGAATCTGCCATATTTACACGTGCTGTTAGGTCTTCATCAATCTATTACAATAACAAAAATTAATTTCTACATAAAACTGCTAATTAATGTAATAATTCTATTTACTCACCACAACATGTTTGCTATTTAAATGAAATCTACACCTATTTTGTCTTTCCAGCCCATGTAAAAATGCCATAGCTCTTGCAACATCAAGTGCTAAACGTAGGGCACGAGCAGAATCTACTACAACCCCAGTACCACCATGTAAAAGTCGATGAAGACTACCTCTAGCCATATACTGTGAAACTGTGGCAAGTCTAGGTGGCTGATTTACACCACCTAACACTGGAAGCACATTTGGGTGAGAAAATATTCTAAGTTTTGGAAATTCTTCATTAAAATCCTTTGAAATTCTTGCTGAACATTCACGTACACTCAAAATTTTTACTACAATATCGTTGTTTTGCCAGCGACCTCTCCATGTTTCTCCACTGGGAGAAACACCTAACTGAGTGTGTAAAGATAAATCTTCCATCTTAATACCTTTGTGTCTTGATAATGTTGCATCCCCTAAAAAATAAATATCATTTTTTTTTTTTTTTAAATTGAAATTTATCTCTTATTGATAGATAAAACTTACGACTTCTAGTTTTAAGACCAAGCCAGCTTTGATCTTTAAACTGAATTTTTTTCAGATCTTGGCCAAATTCAACAGCAAGATCTTAAAATTGACATAAACATAAATATTTAGTTAATTTGTATAAAAGTATTTAAGTTAAAAAAAGAATTAAGTTTTCTTTAATTTACAAACCATGCAAACATTTGGCTAAAGGTCCTCTAGCTTTGTCTAGTGGAGTATCGCTATCCTTATTTGCAATTGACACCAATGCACCAGCGGCAACTAATTCTTCAGCAACAGCTTGATCTCCCCAGAAACATGCATAGTGAAGGGCAGTGTTCCCATGTTCATTTGTCACATTTACATCGGCTCTATTCCTCAGTAACTATAATTAAAACTGTTAATCAAAATAAGTTTTTAAACCATGTTTAATCAAATATATATCTATACCAATTGCACAATATCTTTATGGCCATGCGCAGAAGCCAAATGCAGCGGAGTGTTATCTCCTCTATTAGTAGCATTGATCCTGGCACCTCGGCTGATGAGCAGTTCAGCGAGCTTAGTATGACCTTCCTTGCAACACCAATGAAGAGGACTGAACCCATGGTCGTCCCTGTATAATCAGTATACAATAAAATCAGTCTTAATTCTTAAACAATTTAATACCTAAATAAATACAAAGCACTGTACAAACCCCTGATTCATGTCATGCTCAGTGTCATCCAGCCAGACTCGCACCTGCATTGCATTGCCCTCCCGGCACCACTGAAAAATATCTTCCATCTTCCTCCTTCGTCCAGCCTCTTCTCAGAGGAATACCTGCTCCAAAAAAATGTAAAAAAACCACCTCACCTATGCAGGCAAGAAAAGTCGCACGGGACTGCAGCAGGCGCGGTCGAGGAGCTAAAAATAGTCACGCGCTATGGGAGTCATGGAGAGCATCAGATCGTCGGCGTCATGGACAAAAATAAACTGCACTCTCTTCGACGGCGACGTGCCCGATTTTCACGTCCGCTCCGTCAGGCTCGGCCGGCTAACTGGCAAGGAATCGCGAGAGCCTAGGTATCTCCCGCCCACGCACAAGGAGATCGGCGGACGGACACTCCCGATCTGGACATCTGGACTCACGCGGACTGACTTTCGCCTGCATGGGGAAACACCGTGAACTCGCCGCATAAGAGGAGGAGGCAGTCCCTTGTGTCCGTTTATGGCTGTTGTGATGAAACTAACTGATATGTTTATACTTGCGGCCGATCGCGGACTCCCACTCCAGATCCAACAAGTGCAGAAGTCGCGCCGTCGTTCGGGAAGTCATATATACGTATATCGACGGAGGCTCTTATGGGATTCTGCATTGCAGATGATCTGCACCTTTATATATATAATTTATTCTGCTTACCTACACTTGGATGACTGGATCGCGATATTGATATATTCCCTGGCCCCTGAAACTTAGTTAATTATAATCGATTTTGTAATGAGAGAACTGTTCTGATCTTCTGATTAAAGAAATTTAAAAAAAAAAAAATGAAATATGGTCCATATTCGATCTTGGCGGATTCTCATTATAATACTTGCAGAGGATGGAAGAGTACTCACGAAAACATTTTTGACAGTATTAATAAAAGAACATTGATCCCCGCAATATCAATAAATTGTAATATATTATAATCATATGCCGCGTTAAATCGAAAAAATATGTTTTAAGTTTGAATAGTTTTGACATTTAAATATCGCGCCGTCATTTCATACTTTTTCTTCAATAAATTAAAAAATCCTTTTTTTCGTTTTAGGGGCGACATTATTATCAATCTCTGATCAAAGAATATAGACGCTATTATAAGCGTCTATACATATATTCTTTGATATTATTATCTGTCAATTTTGGAATTAAATATTGTAGTGTTAATTTCTCATAAGGTTTAATAGAATTTCTAACTAAATTTTTCTTACCGCCTACTTGTATATTTTTGTAAAAAGGATGTTTATATTCGTATAAGAAAAAATAAATAAATATATATTAGATACATATATATTAAATTAAGAGTATTTAAAATAACTACTCTGCATCTGAATGATATACTCATATACCTAATCCGAAAAAAAAATTCAACGATTGCCTTCTTTCTCTTTAATTATCTAAAGTAATTCTAAGTAACGCAAATCTTCCCACATCGTTAATAAAAAATCTATATTTTCTTTATCTCGCAGATAAATCTCCAAACTGGCCTTCTATAAGTGAATCTATATTCTTTGTATAGAAATTAACGAAAGAACAATAAAATGGATTCCATTTTATTATTATTTTTTTTTATTTTGTCTGAAATGGAAACATATTAAAAGAGTCCGCCGTTTCTATAGTGATATCGCCATTCGCCAGAGCACGAAGAAACTCCCTATAGAATCGATCGTGGGCCCTCTATCGCTAGTTCCGAAACGAGCTGCTGCCGACCATTTCCTTTTCATGTCGTCGCGTCGCGTAAGAAACACGTGGCTGGTGTGATATTTCGTTAGATTTACGAAAAATAAAGTGCACCTCACGTAAGTATCCTGCGGAAGTTAATCGGCACCATCGGTGGAGCCTCCAATAATTGCATTTCGCGATCCTGGCGGTTCGGGGCGGCCCGGAGCATCGCCGGCGCGTGCACGAACGGAGGCGGTCGCACCGTGGCCGCCCACGAGTTACGTCCGAATTTAATTCAATTAATCTACGATCGGCGTATTTTAAAGGGCAATTCGACTTTTATCGGGGAGTTATTTTTTTTGCAGTGCACCGAGTCCACTGGCGAGTCCTTTAAGTCGGAGAAATTATTGTTGATAAATATTCTAACCTAGCAAATCTGTCGTCACAACGTCCATCTTGATACTGACATTATTTTCGTCTATGTCGACTATATTTCAATAGTTTTACTTGTTGAACTGAATTAACCGCTCGGTGATCAATTTTTTACGTTTTTTAGAATTTTCGAAAGTTTTACAATTATGGAAATTTGTTTACCAACTGTTATTGTCAACTATTTCTATTGAATGGGCAATACTGATTTCAATGTTGCTCGTTCATTGAATTCAATTTTTATTTTATTTGTAATAGTTTATATACTTTTGTAGTGAACGTATATCCCATTTTACATTGACTGGTACAATTTGAAGGGCTAATGAAATATTTGATTTTGTTTCAGAATGCCTTTGGCAAAAGATTTTCTGCATCCCTCTCCAGCTGAAGAGAAGAGGAAACACAAGCTGAAGCGATTGGTTCAAAAACCAAACAGCTATTTTATGGATGTCAAATGTCCAGGATGTTACGCTATTAAAACCATTTTCTCTCATGCTCAGAGGCCTGTTGAATGCGACGGATGCCGTACAATTCTGTGCACACCCACAGGCGGCAAAGCACGACTGACTGAAGGATGTTCTTTCAGAAGAAAGGTCCAGTGCTAATTTTATTTATCCAATCTTTACATTCGCTAAATAAAAAAATTTAAAACATAAAAAAAAAAACAGGAATACCTTGAGTTTTTACATTATTTTGTATACTCCCACGTTTCCAATGTTCCCATAACATTAATTTTGTTTTAATGTAAATAAAGATAATGTAAAATAATAAATATGATTTCAAAATATTAAGTTAGTATATTAAGATTCTCTTTAAATTTAAGTTTATGTTTATTTTTTTAATGATAGTATTAAATGGCAAGGTAATTAAAGTAAACACAAAAGTAAATAAACGGGTTTTTATATTTTATACATATATATATCTGCAGTTCGATGCCTTGATCCTTATACATTTGATTCATGATGAAAAATCATTGTAATTTTACACAACTTGGAATATCCGTTTCTAGAAATTCATTCGCGTCAGGCACCAGTACTAGATAATGATCAACAAATGTACACAAAACTCGAATATCAATGGAATGATTATAAATTTAAGAATATAAAATAGCATTGTATGCTTGAAATATTCCAGCAGCAACTTCTACAGATCTTGATTTCAACGATAACTGAAAAAAAAACAAATTTTTATAATTAAATCATTTGCCACAGTTTATTAATAAGATTTCTAATTAATAAGATTATTACCAAAATATCTGGATTTCCTGGCTGAATTTTCAATTCTATGAGCACCCATACATTATTTGTCAGTTTCAATGACTGATACAGCATATCTTGTCCTTCCACGTTCCTCTTTGCAATTGTGAAAACATTATTTTGTTGCATTTTTGACACTACTTGGTCTGTGGTTAACATTATTCCAGATAAAGTGTACTGCACCTATTAAGTCAAATAAAAAGTTTTAAAATAGGTTTTTAGAAAAATGAACATTTTGAAGTATAATTAAGTACATACTTCGTTTTGAGCAGGAATGTCTTTCCACGTGGAAAGGAATACCCTTTTGTCCAATTGTCCATCTTCAGTAAAGAAAACGTTCATAGGTACTATGCAAGCAAAGTAGAAGACATCGATATTATTTTTTATTGCAACTTGGAGATTGTTAAGAGGATCCATTCGCTGCACGGCTCCTGTGGTGGATAAGATCACACTGGCTTCTATGCTTTGACCTGGATTGAGTGGAGCTGGTACTTGTAAGGGCATGGCTGGTGCCAAACCAAAACTGTTTTTGTTTAATTGAATTGCAAAACCACCCATTGGTTGCATAGCCTTGTTTGTGAATGTCAGATCCATGCTCATCTGGCAGTTCCTAATAAAAAAAAAGTGATTTTATAATCATCATATTTGCATCAATTTGTTAAAGAAATAAGTATAAATACTTACTTTCTCGAAAATGTGCCCCATATGTCGAAACCTTTTCCTTTTTCCGCTGGTAGCCAATTGGATTTAGGTGCTACGTAAGCAGTTGTGCCAGGTGTAAATCCAAATATGTCTCCCAACAATCCTGTTGTAGACTGAGACACTGTAGATTGTGACGATATACCAGAATCACCACTTAATATACTGTCCAGTCCACTGCTCAACAGGTCAAGACTTGACGATCCTGTTGATGGTTGAGGCGATGGAGTTGCCATAGGTGGACCTCCTAAAAGAAAACGGTATATTATTTACAAAAAAAAACATAAAATTATCGCTCCAAAATTAAATATAACGGATTTATTACCGATATCCATACTGAGCAGATCGCCAATGAGCGAGTCTTGCGCAGGGATGACCTGAGCCTGCGGTTGCGATCGAGAGGATGAATCATCGTTGGAATTGGTCCTGGCTGGAAGGCATTTTCTAGCGCCGGCGGCTCTTCCCTCGACAAATGCTGTGGGTGGCTTGTGATACACGGACGCCAGACTCGATATGTGACAGATGAGCTCATCGAGTAGTGTCGGTTCCAGTAAATCCGTCTCCTCGGAGATGAGGGGCTTTTCCGCAAGGACAACTTCCTTGGCGGCCGCAGGGTCTGTGCTGAGGAGACGCCAGTATATGAAACCGCGATCCCTCAAGTCTGGATTGTCGGAGTCCTGCGTAGCCAAGCTCAGCACCTGTTGTACGAGCTCCTGCGTATCGGTGGGCCTTTTCAGGAAGAGTTTCACGATGGCCGTGAGCAACTGCAGTTGAACCTGCGTATTCTCGTCGTGGAAGCCCTCTAAGAAGCTCTCCAATAGCTCGTCCGCATTGTCGATGCGCTCCGCGTACTCGCCGATGATCCAGATCATAGAAGCGCGCGCCTCAGGCTCGTCAAGGGTGTCCAAGTTCTCGCACAGGGTTGAAATTATGCTCTCGTATTTGTTCGGGTACTTGCGGAAGATGTCCTTGATCACTACGATTGCTTCTTGTACGACGTAGTTCACCTGATAAAAAAAGAATTAAAATATGTATAAAACAAATAATTAATAATATTAAAGGTTTTTTCTTAATATTTGGATGTACATTGCACGGTTTGAATTAATTTATTTCGTTACCTTTGTTTGAATGAGGTCGAGTAATGTTGAAACACAGCGCTCCGCGGATGGCTCTACTTTGATGGCGCAGCGTCCGATGGCTCGAACGGCTTTCCTTACGAAATCTACGTCTACTTCAGCCGCGTATTCTTTCAATTCTGATAAAACTTGTACAATATTGGCCTGCGAAGCTAATCTGATCATAATGTCAAGTTTTTCGAGTTTCACGTAAATTGGATCGTTGTATTTTACGAAGAATACTTTCATTTCCTGCTTCAGGATATCTGGCCTCTTTTGCACAATCAAATTGATATTCCTGAGAGCAACATACTGTACTTCCGGTTCAGAGCTCAACAGTGTAACCAATGGAGGCGCCAGTTTTTTTGTTAGTGTTCCAACAAAATCAGATTCAGATTGCAACATTTCCATCAGCTTCATCAATACCTAAATAAAAAAGGTTGTATTAGCTATCTATACTATCATAAAGTTTTTAATTCAATTGAACAGTTTAATTGATTGGATTGAAATACCTTTACTGCAGATAAAACCACTGCTGCATTTGCATGCGCCAAGCGCGGTGTGATTCTTTCACAGATGCTCTGGGCTTCGCGATCATCTTTCGGTGAATAATTTGCAAGCGAATCTAAAATGAAAACCTGGCCCCACTCTGTGCATTCATTTAACGCTGTGAGAAGTTTGTTGATGGTTTGTACATTCATCTCAACTAGAGGCTGTCCACTTGGACTAGACTCATTAATTTCAGACAATGCTGCAACAGCATTTGCTACAACCTGAAAAAATAATTGTGGTTTTTGAGTATACTTTATTGAGTAAAGCAAAGGAAATAAAGATAAATTACCATTGGATTGCTGTCTGATAATAAATCCTTGAGTTGGTCTAAAAATCCTTGGTCCTCCACCAAACCAGCATTAATGTCATACAGTTTTGCCACACAAACAGCTGCTGTTTTACGCACGTAAGGATCCTCATCTTTAAGACATTTACGGAGTGGCTCACAAAGGTACTCAGTGATTTTGTCAACACGAATACAACCCATGGTGCGAACTGCTAATGCTCGAATCAGTGGATTTGGGTCCTCACAGTCCTACGCAAAAATTGGTCACGCCAGGGATTCAAGTCTAGTCACAGTAATGGCTATCTATGTCAACTCAAAGAATACAACAGTATAGAAAATAAAATGGTACCTTAGTCATCGGAGATGTTGCTAGCTCCTTTTGCGTGTCAGAACGAAAAATGTCAAATTGGTCACCGTCACCATTGTTATTATTTTAGTTAATTACGTATCAATTTATGACAAAAAAATCACATTGCATTTGAACCAGTCATTTTTTAAAGAGCACGATTTATTATACAGAAACAACTTGAATCTTGAAAAAAATCTTATAAACATGTAATATATATACATGAAGCAAAAAGTAAACATTGATAAACAGCCTTTATGTACAAACATTAATAAATCATTAAGCTATTAAAATAAAATAATTTTTAATATTTATGCAGAAATGCAGTGGAGAAATTCTTTAAAAAATTAAAATAATATTATAATCTTCAGGAGAAAATTAGAAGTAGTTCTGTATGACAAACAAATATGTACATGCACTTGACCAAGCCAAACATAAATAATTGCACTGTGATCTACAACTAAACATATAAGAGTGCTCATGCACTTTTATTTCTTTAAAATAGTCTTTAGTAAAGATACAAATGTAATAATTTAATGTAATTGAAATATATCACAATGAACATATAATAAGTAGGAAGTAGTAAATTATTTCCTTCTATAATTTTGTAATAACTGATTAAATAGTCTAAATATATAATCTCATAAATATTCTTTAATCAAAATTGCATTGCTAATAAATTCAATTTAATTAAAAATAAATGTGCTAATATAAATCTAAGTGTTAATTTTGGACTCGGTTTCAAGTGCACATACTTTAAAGTGATTGGGATATTTTATGATTTTATGTCATACATTATAAATTCTATTTTGAGCATTAATACATTAAGCTACTTTAAATATCTATAAATTCTCAACCTCGTGCCCTTCAAAAAATAAGCAATCCAATCTTGAACCGTCAGAGCATACTATCCTACACACTACAATGCAGATGGCTCAATGTTATTTAAATTATAAAGAGCACTATCTGTATTTTATAAAAGGCAAGCCATAGAGCAGTTAAAGATTTGATGATAATATTTTTCAAGATTAGAAAAAGATATATATTTCAGTTGAATCTCTGCAGCTTGCCTTTTGGGTATTTAATTTTGATGAGTTTTTGTTAGTCTTAAGTTAGATGAATTAGTTAGAATTAGTAAAAATGTGTGAAATAAAGAACATAGAAAATATATACAAATACATATGTATTTGTATATTTGTGGTGCAGCACAAATGATAGAAAAAAATCTTATAAACTTTGTGACACATTACCTTGACAAATGTGTTGACTGCCATAATTGCCATATCTGGCTGACTTTTTGCATAATTCATAAGATAAAGATAGACCAATTTCTTCAATTCTAGATTATCTGTCTGCATACAGTTTACTACATCGGGAAAGAGTGCTGAAACATCTTTACCCACAGTCATAGACGCTATGACCTGAAAAGTGTTTAAAATTTTTTTAAGGCCACCCAGACAAATAAACAAATAAAAGAAACATCAATTCTAAAAATCAGTAGGAGAAATATTTAACATCAAACGCAATATACCTTCTTCACAGCTTCTTTTTTCTTTTCTTTCTTGTCATTGTTGAGCTCCGACTTTAATTCAAATATCTCTCCCTTTTTAGTAGTGGTGAAATACTTGGAGTCTGTCATTTTTGCTGTTGGATCAAACGCAAAGATTGAAATAGCCATTGTAAAAGCTAAGTTTTCATACGAATTAACACTGAGTAAACAGCAAAGGGCAACAAGTAAAAGCATCGTTGAAAGAAAAAAAAAAATAATAATAACTACACACATGTCTTTTAAGTACAAATTTGTTATATACATATAAGCGCACATACATACTCAAGTGTATGTACTACACATACAATAGAAAGACGTACACGTACACGTTATAGGCGGCAGGAGCGTTCAGATCAATGCTCTAAAATAAAGAGTTTCAGCAGCGTCCGTCGAGGCCTTTGTAAAATTGTCAAATGGTAAATTAACGAAACTCAGCAGAGGAGCGACGTTAGTACACTGGTATGTAACGATCGCCGCTTTTCGCCGATGTGCGCGATGATTATTGAACGGCGACTGCCGAGGTGTTATATACATGTATGCGGGTCATATACGTTGCATGCAGGACAGGATGCGAGATTGCGAGCGAACGAAGAACAGAAAGGGAGAGAGACAGAGAGAGCACAGAATAGGAAAGAGCAAAATGAAATGAAGACGTACGCGTTTGTAAGTAATACTGAAACACTTTGGAGAATTATTATCACCTGAGCCGCTCGAACGGTACCACACGGGCAAAAAAGAAGTCGGGCGCTCAAGCGAAGTGACAGGTCCACCGTCCGCGACAATCCGACGTACGCCCCCTACGTCCCCCGTCGGCGCATCTGGCGTCGATCGCGCGGCAACCTCCCTGAACGGGTCCCTCCCACTCTCTTGGTCCTAGAAACTAGGGACTTTATTGCCCGAATGTCACTAGACGTCTGTTGAAAATCAATTGGAGAAAAGAATTTACATATAGTATTTGTATAGGTATAGCAAGTGGGAATTGTTAGTATATATAGATACATATACGGTGTGCATATGTATGTATAAGAATTGAATGAATTTTATAGTGTTGTTATTGTGGGTGCACGGCGCACTTGGAAATATGAAGCGGGGATTTTTTTTCAGTGGTGGGCGGTGAATGAGCAGGAAGCGATTTTTTTAATCTTATCAAGTATTTATTTCACCATAACTTTAAAAAAATGTAACATATGCATTTTTATACATTTATACACTATATAGTTTTTATTTTTCTTTGTCAAAAAGAATAAAATGCCGTTCGAGTTGAGACGCCAGTGTCATTTTTAAGCCACTTATTTATTATAACATTCGAGATTCCTCGTGGACGAATATTTGATCACAAACGTCTTCTCAAGAGTGCTTAAACGTGTGGATTAAAACTTATTGAGAATCTTACAAATACTTTCTTTACTTCTTTTTTTCCTTTTTGATTAATACTTTCACTCGAAATAATAAATTTGTTAAAACAAAATACCGCATATACGAAAATCAGATCGGATCAGATCAATTGTACAAGTATGCATCTTTTAAACGTACTAAGAGCACTTCAGCATTCAACCAATGCTATACGCTTTATAAAAAATACAATATTACTATAATTAAAGTGATTAATCTTCTTCAGTATTCCACACACTTCACAGTGCCATTAATCTTTTAGGAGTCTCAGATCGTTTGAATCAGTGCATAATCTCAGAGAGTGCGATAACTTCTCTCGGTTTTGATTTTGTAAAATTTGTAGGAACCCACACTTAATCCAACAAGACAGGCCGTTAAAATGATTCCACCTAAAATAATAAATAAGTGAATGAACAATAAATTATTAAACAATTTCAAATTGGAGTACTTAAGATATAAGTTGATGATTAAAGAAAATTTTATTTTACCCATGAAACTCAAGCCATCAAAGTGACGTCCTTTCGATGGAGCTGGACTTGGGGGTAGATTGGTAGTAGTAGACTGAGGAGCTACTGTTGTTTTTGGTGAAGGAGTTGGAGATGGAGGTGGAGCTGGAGCTGGAGTTGTAGTTTTAGGTGGATTTGGGTCTGGAGTTGGACTTGATGTTGTTGTTGACGTGGTTGTTGTTGACATGGTTGTTGTTGACGTGGTTGTTGTTGACATGGTTGTTGGCTGAAAATATTTAAAAAAAATAAAGTAAAATGATTTTCGTAATCTAAAATTTTGATTCACTATTCAAAAGTTGTATTTTTACCGGAGTGGTAGGTGGTGTTGTTATCTTAGATGTGGTTGAAGTGGGTTCAGCTGTGGTTGTATCATTATTTGATGGAGATTCAGTAGTAACTTTGGCTGTAGTAGGATGATCACTCGGTGGTTGTGGAGGTACTGCTGCAAGAAAAGCACACTTTTATTATAATAAAAAAAAAAAAAAACTTTTACAGAAGTAGAATACTTAGTATAAATAAGAAAATATATATTTTTTTCAACATTTGACCAAAAAAAAATTACTTCTATACCTAATTATCTAAAAAAAAAGTTTAGGTACCATCAGCTGTTAAAACTACATTTGCGTGTAGTTGAATAAAAAACATGCTGTCAAATCCAGCTTAAAAGCCATACTAAAATAATTAATTCTTAACAAAATCTAATTCCCCTTCAGACATCTTTAACTTTCCGTTCTCCACAATTCCCTTTCACTTTTATTAGCAAACTGCTAAAAAATTCCCATCCGATATCCGTCTTTAGAACTGCGAAGCACATAAACGAACAAAAAAAAAAAAAAAAAAAAAGGCGCACGCGATCGCACTGTCATAAAGAAAGCCTATATAAAATCACCCGAGACTTTGGCCAGCTCAGCGTAAAAATAAAGGCCCGACGCAGTGTCGACGCATTGTTTCGAGCACTCGAAACACAATAAAAAAGTCTCTCGTACCTGACTGCGTTGGAGGTTCGGGGGCGCCGACGACGACGCTGCACGTCGCCGCGAGCAGGAGCAGACCCAGAAGCGCGTGCCTCATCGCTAGCCTGGCCAGGAGAACACTGCGGGAGCAGCGCATAGGACGGAGGCGCGGCGTGAATCGATATCGGACGGCGGCGACACTCAAAGCGCTCCCGGGGAATTTCCTCCGAAGCTACACTGACTGCGGGGATTGCCCACGGCACTGCGCGCCTCGTGGCACTACGATCGTGCCGTGCGAGAGCCAACCGCCTTCCACGAGCAATCGAGCGCCAACTGAATAGAAGGATCAGCGCTGGCGGCGGGGAATTGCGTCCACCGCAGTGTGTGTGAGTATAGGTACTTTAAACTTTACACAATGTAGGTATACTGGACACTTGGCTGCAGGAGTGTATATAATAGATAGGCGGAGGTGGACTGGCAGACAGAAAATGAGCAAACTGAAAACAAAATATGGCACCCCTGCAGGAGAGGTTAGGTCTCTGACAGCAAGACTCTCCGTCTCTCTCGTCTGCTTCTGGAAATCCCGAGGCGCTGACGTCGCTAATAGTTGAAAGACGAATTACGAATTTGCGCAGAAGGTATTACCGTAAAGTTATATATACCTAACTTTGTATCCTATTATGATGCATGAGCTTTCGTTTGGGAAAATTTCTGCGACGTATGTAAGTGGATCGTTTTTTTTTTTGTGCAAATATATATATATTATACGTGACACGCAGTGAGATGCTAATTAGGCGCGCGCACGGCGAATTCTCATGGAGAGCGGTCACGCGACATATTCAATTATTTTATTCGCCTATGCGAGAATAACGGCTCTTTCTGGCTCCCGTTTTCGCAGCGCTGACGCGGTGATAAGAAACCGCGCCGAGCGCGCGCGTGTATCAAGGGAATTTTTCATTTTTTTTTTTTATAAGATAGTGTTTTGCTTGCTCTACATTCTCCGGTAGTTTGCTCATTTTTCTTTCGACTATAGTTGTAAATAATTAGCGCACAGCGATGCTTGTACTGCGCTGCGCTCGTTGATATACTTTGCTTGCTTTTTCTCTTCGAAAAGGGAGAGAAAAAATGTTTTACGCGTACGATGGGCAGATGAAAACGAAGACTATCATTTACTCGGCGCGCAACAAATGTCGCCTTATCAGCGGAAACTTGGCCGACGTATATAGTGTCTGTCGTCGACTTATGCGTTGAAATGAACCGTTTAAACTACGCGAGCAAATATTGGATGTAGACGATATTCAATTTAAGAGCGATTACATCATATTTAAGTACTTTTAACTCAATTCCACTTATTTCGTTTGTTTTTTTTTTTTTTACCTTACACGTATTTTTTTCAAACAATTCCAGATATTTGGATTAGTCATCAAAGAATGGAATGATTATAGATTTTCATAAAATAAAAGAAGCCAGCGTACGTAGTTTCAATTCTATAGGCTTTTATTTCGATTTCAAATAACTCGTTTAATTAAAAAACAGTTGTGAAGTTTCAGACATTGTTACAATATTGACGGAGTAAATACTACCGGATAATCAAATATTTAACAAAATTTTTGAATTACGTAAAATTAATATTTAATTTTACATCGATCAAAATTAAATTTATTATTTTTATGATAAACTTAAAATGCAATTATAAAATATAATTTTAATTTTTGCAAATTTTTAATTGTTAGAAAAATAAATGATCGGCTAAATGCAAAGGGAGACGATTGCAATTCTCCTGTTCAGAGGGCATTATTGCATTATTAGCAGTTTAAAGATATAAATTGTATTTGTTTAAAAAGATCATTGATTAATTGAACTGATAGAAACGTATTTCTTATTTGTACCCAGAAAAAATACAAAAAAAAAACTTTTTTCTGTGAAATCATTAATTTAAACAGGAAAATACGTACACATTGTTAAATAAAAAATAATATGTAAATAAAGTACATATATTTTTATATCGAATACGTTAAAATGGAGAAATTATTTTTAGCTTCATTTTAATTGCCGCAGGAAAAGTGATATGATAAATCATTGCATTTCTGATGACGAGTTCGCCTTTTTAATGAATATAAAAAATGAATTCCCTGAAAACGAAAAATAATAGTTCTTCATAATGTTACATACGACTTAATAAATAAAAAGCTCTCACATGCATGTAACACTTCCACTATAATTCAAATTAAAATTTCTGTAGAATTGCGATTGTTAATTAATTTCATAAATTAAATTGAAATAACCCGCCAAAAATACAAAAATCTATATATCGGTTAATAAGATTCTTAAGAAATTATTGTTAAATATATCAAATGCTAGCAAAATACACGAGCTTCGCTCACTTACAATTTTGATTGAATCACTACGTCATTTACTGTTAATTAATTAATATAGTATTTAAAATAAATTATAAAATAATTAAAAATTTTAATAATTCTTTTATTAATCTATTGCAGAAATAAAGTGCACTTCTTAATCAGAAATCTATCCTTAATTTAACCAAATGTTTCACGACATCCCACCATAGATTTTTCAAGAGAGGATGATTAAAAATTGTTAAAAGAAAACCGCTGGAAATATATGAATTTTACTTCAACTAAAATAAATTTTTAATCTGCTCATTACTCTGCGAGGTAATTTCTCATTGCAACACGATCTGCTAAATAAATAAACGCGAAATTCTCGGATGCATCTTGCACACGGTAATACGAAATATTCTTACGTCACTCGCAGCCGCCGTAACCCGATAATTCAGAAAACGCAAGGCTAAAAAGTCATTGAAGAATTTCGCCGTCGGCTAAAAACGTAAACTCGCAAAAATAAAAAAAAAAAAAAAAAAAAAATGAATAAGAAAATTACTTAACGAATCCTTACGCCCACCGCCTACACAAATACACTATTCGACTCTCCTTTTAAAAAAGCTTCCATTCCTTCCCTCATCGTATATCCTCAAAATCTGCCTGACCCTGGAAACAAAAAGAAACATCACGCAGATTCCCAACACACCTACTAGGGAACAACCCAGGCAAGAGTGGCAATGAAAAAGTAGCAAAAGAAAGCCCAAAAAAAAAAGGGAAAACGGAATAAATAACGATATAAAAGAAGAAAAAAAAAAGTGTGGCGTCCGCAGGTGTGGGTCGGCAGCCAGCGAGTCGCGTACGCAAGGAGTGTCAGGGGCGCGTAGGCGCTCGCGACTCGCGCGCGCGCGCGCGCGGGCGGAAATATTGATCGGCGGCCGCGACGGCGCGGTGCTGTTGCAGCGGCCTCCTGGTCGACATAGTGCTCGCAGTCGCCGCCGACGACGGACTGAGCGAGGACTCGGTCGACAGCCCCGCTAGGACTCGGACATGGCCCAGCGACTCCTCCTCCTCCTCGTCCTCGGACGTGAGTACTTTTATCACTCTTCGCTGCGATTTTTTTTTTTTTTACTTACCATCGCCAAAAGTGCTTATTTTTACCCCGGCGCGGAAGCGAGAAAAGAGCCATTTTGGCGTGGGGATGTAAAAAAAAATCGTATATCCACTACGGAAAAAAAGAAAGAATGCCTCAAATCGTATATGTTTATCAGCCGAGGCGAAGCCGAGTCGGGTGATAATTTTCATACGATTTAGGGCCATTCTTTCTTTATTTCCCTAGTACACGGAGAAAAATATCCTATTAAAAATTACTATAGTTTTACCTAAAGCGAGGACAAATTGGAACTATCAAAAAAATTAGTATAATAACCAGCAAA
>JAWWEN010000020.1:4254250-4282615 GCA_035582955.1 Sycophila texana
CACTCTAGAAACTGTTACTAAAAAAATAATAATAGGTACCATAATTCTGGTAAAATTAACTATATTCCGGTTTACTAAGGTGTATAGTTAAATTTACTTTTGACTTTTTTCTTAGTGCAATGTTGCATTTTTTTAAAAAAGTTTTCTTTTTTCAGCTACCGTCGAGTATATCTTTTTTTTTAATTTTTTTTTTAAGTGGGTTCAAGGGAACATACCACTTTTAAGTAAAATGAAATGAAAAATAAACTTTTAAAATATATCAAATTGTTTGAATATAAACATAATTATTTGCTAGTAATGTGTCTATTTAGTCTTAAAAATTTTACGAACAGTGAATTAAAAGTTCAAAAAAGATTACCTGCTGTAATGTTTTGCAGAACTTCAAAGTAGTGCAGGTTGATGTGTCTATACCAATAAAAGTAAACAATTGTGTTCAATTTAAACAGTTTATAATGTATTTTAAATGTTGACACTTTTCTTTTATTTATTTAAAAGTGATATGATAGTGCCCCTTGAAGAGAAAAGGGAGTTTGTAAAATTAACTTTCCAATGTAGGTGTTGTGCAATTTGTGCAGAAATTTACATACCCTACCGTTCGATCCAATTTCCGATACGAGAAACGTGCTTGCGTCATCGGTGTTTCAGCGGCTAGTTTACTTAAAATTGAACTGTATTAAAAACTTTAAAATAACGAACAAATTTGTTAGTCAATTGCGTCGAAACTACAATAATTGCATTTAAAAAAAAAAAAAAACATGCACGCGGCAATCAACTGGATAATAAAAATAAATAAACGTCTTGAGAAGTGTAGGCGCAACAAAGTACATAGAAAATTTCACGATCCCGTCGCGAAGGAAAAGGTCTATGAATAGCCAATCTTATCTTGTATTTTCAATCCGCTCCGCCCTTAACCCTGCAATTTCCATTTCTCCGAAGCCATTAACTACCTCGAGGTCTTCGATCACTGTTACTTTTTTTTTTTTTGTTGAATTTATTACTTTCGCTCAATTTTCGTAAATCGAATCTCGAATCAAATCACTGGCACCGGTAATTAACCCACGGTAAAAAAATCCGATAATAAATCTATTATAATCACAATATATACGAAGACAAAAAAATTGAGGCATTTTTAATCGCGAAGTCGATTTACCTCCAGGACAGTTTCTGGTCTTCTTGTGTGTCGCCCCTCAACCCTTCACTCTTCAGTTGTCAAAGTGTCCCCTACCCTCTAAAGTTGAATCAGTGAAGAACTACTAAAATTAGTGAAAATCAATGCACTAATCATAAAATAGTGAAGCTCTTCCCACTAATTTTTAGTGAAAAATTTCACTAATTTTAGTAGCTTTTCACTAATTCAACTTTAGATATAGTATCTTGAGATCCTCCATGATTTTAGTTATACTCATCTGCATGTCCTTTATATGAAAAACTTTTGTTTCGTCCGATTCGTAAATCCAGTTTATAATCACTTCTCGATCATCATCGTCATTCGTCGTTTCAAGTATACTTTATACGTCGTTTTCGTTTTTTATTTTCCATTGTTTGTTGCTAATTTATCATTTCCTTCGTGAGTTCATTATCCATATTTGATTATGCACGCATCTCTCCACGACCTTATTTCTTTTTATATTAGTTGCCGATAAAAAAAAAAAGAACCGACAACTTTTGCCATTATATATATATACACTTCGTTCGATGGACAGCACATAATTATTCATTGCATGATTAATTGACGTACTAATTATTCTTGACGTTTTGAATTTGCTTACATTTTGATGCGTACCGTAAGGACACATTATACGTAATGTGATGATACATTAAACTTTGACAATGGATTTTATTCTTATTTGATTTAGTGATAGCATTGAGAAAGCATTTGTTCGATGGAAGAAAAAAAAACACTGAAAGAACGAGAGTAAATGTTCTTAATGCTTTCATTAATCATATGATTATTTATTGCAGTATTAAATAGATATAAATATGTATTTATAATATTAATTAGTTTTTAAGAAAATGTGCAACTGTGTTATCTTGTCATGAATGTGTAACTGTCTTTAAAGTAGTACCTACATTTTGATAAAGCAAAAGATATGCATTTTCAAAAGTTTAGAGCTATTTATATTATATTATTATACCTAAATATCAAACTTTTTGTTCGTTCAGTAGATACCGCTTTTTTTTTTTTGTCAAATTAATTTTGTTAAGAGAACATTTGTTTCCGTAAATGTAGATCCAGAAATATGTATTATATGTATATTATATTAATATATACTACTATATCATCATACAAGAAACACTTGATAATCGAATGACGAGATGATGTTTTTTTTTTTATTTTGAATTTGTTGTTAAATTACTGGATTACTGACGGAGAACTTTTTCAATTTAAAGCTTGGGTGTCACTCCAAGTAATAGAATGGCAACGCCCACGACGCCAGCATTTCCAAGGAACGTTCCGAGCCGCAGTACCTTCCATTCTGGCCAAACTCGAACGCCGAGAAATCATACTCAGGTTTGTTTCACTTGCTTTAAAGTACTTCTAAAATAATTGAATAAGAAATTCAATTTAATCTTCTGTTTGGTGACTGAATACACTAATAATTATATTAAGTTATTCAGTTATTTAGTAGTTTATGAGACAGAAATGTATGGAATGTTTTTAGTTCAATTTATGTAGAAAGATGTATTAAGAATTTTTTTATAAAAAAAATAATAAAAATTAACTTAACTAAGGACAGGTATCAAGAAGGGATACCTATAACCTTTTCTATCAAATAATTACTTATAAAAAACAAAGTTTAAAATAAAGTATCAAAATTTATTCTTAAATTGATAATTTGTAACATTTTCTAGAAAAATTTAGCTATGCGGAGTGACAATTAAATTTGTACGCTGAGACACCAGTTGTCAAAAACTTTTCCCTTTTACGTAATCTACCATTTACAATTTTCAATTTCTTCTCTTGTAGCTGAACTTGAAATGTTTGTTTTGCATGTCATTCTAGACTGACACTATTTGTTTATCTTTATTTTACTCTACGTATTACTTAGTTTTTTAAAAATCTTATAAATTATTAAAATATTAAAATGTCATTTTTTTTACATACTATAAAAAACATACATGAAAAAAGAAAACAAATTTATTTTCCTTGACAAAAAGCTACAATCTAAAATGCCATCCAAAACAAATATTGTAAACTTACGTACAAGAGGAAAGATTGAAAACTGTGAGCTTTTCTTAAAAGATAAGTCTTCGACAACTGGTAACTCAGAATCCAGATTGAATTGACTCTCCGTAGATTCAAATTTACAAAAAATGTTATATATTTTTAATGTACAATCCAATTTTAATATTTAATTTGAAATTGTTTATTTTTCTAAGATTATTGTAGATCCCATACCCCCTTGATCAAACAAATAATACATAACAATTTCAATTTTTTCAATTGTTTAAAATTAGTCACCATTCACGAAGAATTAATTTGAAAATATTCATCGGTAAAATAAATAAAATAAAAGAAAATCAATTTAACAAATCTAAAAACGTTTCCTAATTGATGACGTTGCATTTTTAGGGTCATACACACACGCAGGACACGAACGCGATAAGCCCGTTATCGAGGCCGTCCTTCTTTTCCAAGCTCTCCTCAAGGTTTTCCAAGCGGTAAGTCAACAACTTTCTTTTAACCACTCCATAATTTTCATTTTCGTTTATGCATCTGTTACTTTTACTTAAAAGAAATTTCGGCATGTTTGAAAGACTACTTCTTTTATTATAATACTCAGAGCACCACCGTTCATATTATTTACTTGAACTAGTACATGTTTTTTCACGCTTCTATACTTACAAAATTGCCACGACAACTTCCAAATAAATAAATAAAAAAAGAGACAACAAATTTAGAAACACTTACAAGTAAAAAATACAAAAAAGAATGTTCTTTAAAAAAAAAAAAAATAAATAAATAAATAATAGATTCAATAGCCGAATTAAAAATAAATGCATTCTCGTAGCTGTGAAACGTTAACGTCAGTTCAAGTCACAATTAAAACATTTTTTTTTTTCTTTTGCTTGTACATAGTATACGAACTTGCGTGTGTAATTTTGACCGAGAGTGGAGTTCTAAAAAAAAAAAAAGAAAGACAACGAGAGATGCGTGCTTGAGCGAGGGACGGCGCGAAGAGCGAAAGCTCGACTGCGTCTCGCCACTGACCTGGTTCCGCAGGGGCTTGGCGGCACTCGACCCTACGAGTTGGTTACGTCAAAATTAATTTTTCTCTCATAAGAAAAGAAAAAAAAGAAAAGAATTTACGCCTAATCGGACTCGTGGACTCGAAGGGTCGAGAGCGTTCCCCCATCTCTAACGTACACGTACACATGTATATATACTGCTCTTAGATTAATAATTTTTTGTCAGTGTTAGCTCGTTCGAATTTCTCTTTCCTGCATTTGTTATTTTGCATGCTAAACGTATGAATTTCTTTTTTTTCTTTGTTGTTCTTTCAAGGATGCACAATGACTATGTAACTTCGAAAAGATATTTAAAAAAAAATTAAAAAAATTAATAAATCTTTGCATAAAGCGCGATGGGATAATAAACATGTCACGAGGGGGAGAAAAGGCGTCACGGCATCGCTCCTCGGATTGTTAATGAGAAAATATAGTAATGTAAAGAAAAAAAAAATTTTTATAATAGAAACGGAGATAAAGGGGGAAAACGAAAGCGACTCGATGAGCCAGCAGCGACCATTATCGATGAAAGAAAATTGCTTGTTTCGTTCACACGAGCGTCAAATTGTGTCATAGTTTTTTAACTGTAGATGTTATTGTGATTGTTATAAGACTGCTTCAAAAAATCCGGCAATACGCGTTTCGTTTTTTTACTTATGTCTGCCTGTTTCTCTATTCGTCCCATACATGCTTGACAGTACAATCCCTTTGCAATATTTATTTACCTTTTTTTTTTGTTCAATTATTTTTACAAGGCGCCATTGTAACTTTTACAAGGGCCACTTCATTTATTTTGTACAGTTATGTTACGTACTATACTTTTTTTTTATATATACTTTCACTTGTCACTAGAACTTAATTGATTTTGTTGAACATACATTGCTATTTGTTGATTGATGATTAAGAAAAAGCAAATTTAAAGAAAAATATAAATCTTTTTTTTGGTTCTCTATATTTTGCAATTTATACATATAAAAAATAATAAATAAATAAATCAATAAAAAAAAAAAAAAAAAAAAAACAGCTAAGGGCTCCTCGCATACTCATTGTGCATCCCTGCTAGAATTTAAATGTAGCGAGGGTACCAAAAGAAAAAATTTTTTTTGTTCAATTTGAATATACTGATGTAATTGTAATGTATTGTTTTTAATTGCATATGTAATTCTGTGCTGGTTGATGCGGACGTTTGAGTAAGGGAAGGAAGAGCGAAACTAAAGTAAAAGGAGAATGATACATGCATTTTACGAGGGGATGATAGAGAAAGAGAGAGAACAGAGAAATATTAACGTGAACCCGGGGCTTTCGTAGAGGCCACAGAATAACGAGAGAGTCAATGCTTTATACCGTCTTTCATGAAATGGTCACTGTATACAATCATCTCGGAAAAAGTCATGCATTTTTTTTTTATCCTTTTTATTTTTTCTTAAACTTTCTTCTTACACTAATAAATAAATAAATAAACGAAGGCAAAAAAAAAAAAAAACAAAACAAAGAAGTCGAAATCTTTTAAAAATAATTCTACGAAAATAGTCTTGTTCATAGCCATTGGTGCATCGTTGCGAGTACACACGAGTCACTTTACCTTTTTTTCTCCTAATGTTCCTAAACTAAATAAAAAAAAAAAAGTTTTGATAAAAAAAACCAGAAACGATTTTGTGCTGCAGGACGTAAAGGCAAATAACTAGGGCTACACTTCGAGTGAGTCAAGACGATGCCGCGCTGGACGAATTGTTTTGGAGTCGACGTTCGAAGTTCGGTGCACCACTGAATAATCATTTATCGCATCGCGCGTATTTAATTATTGCGACCGGCAGACGAGCCGGACTGTAGAGAGAAGCTGTCTCCGTTATTCTGTGGTGGAAAGCCTTAGCTTAAGTGTAATGACGAATGAGAGACTGTTTGTCATAACAGTGATAAACTGATATAGCTAGAGACGTATATATATATAATATATATATATATTATATATATAGGATGCATAGAGTATATAGAATTATATATAAATATATATTATTAAACAAAAAAAGGTAAAAGGTGCAAATGTGAGAAGCACGGTTGAGATGTGAGTACGAGATATGCGAGAAAATGGGAGAAAGAAAGAGCGGCAGAATAAGCACGTACTAGAAGTGAGAGAGAGAAAGAGAGAGAGAGAAACAAACACTTAGGCCGACCTTGAGATTGTTCTCCTTTGATAACGTAGCGTCTTCCCTTGCTTCACCTTTTTTTTCTATCCTCCCTTTATTTTATCTTCATTTCGGGAGATGTAATGAATTTTTCCACGCGATGACTTGTGCCTTTTTCTCCTTGTAAAATCGGCCGAGATTCCATTTCACGCTGTGTACAGTATTTTTTTTTCTGACGAGCGCACTTCGTTTTTTCTCCTGTACTGACAAAAAAAATCTGTAGATCTAACTAAAATTCTCCTTTAAAAAAAAAAAAAAAAAAGAAAAAAAAAACATTTAGTTTATTTAACTAAAAGTTTAGTTTGATCAGCCAAAGTCTTAGTTGAATCAATACAAGATTTGACTAGATCAATTTTTAGATAAAAATTTTGTTAATTCAACTAAATATTTAGTTAAATCGATAAAATCATTTTGCAAGGAGGTACGCACTCCTTTTTTTTTTTTTTTTTTCTTAATTCACTTCCAACGGCGAGATCGAATGCGAATGCATTTTTTTCTTTACTTATATTTGTACATTTCTATGCGACACAGCAGATTAGTGAACTCTGTATTTATTCTCTATTCAAGCGTGAGTAGTGTACTTTCACTTCTTTGGCATTGGAACGTTTTTTTTTTTCTTTTATTATTATTTTTTTAACACGTATACCCTATGGACGAGCTTTTTTATTGGACGTTCAACCTTTAACTGCCTGATGAATAACATATACATAGCTAAGTCTTTATATACCCGACGAACTTTCTTCTGGATCTTTGGCATATCTTAACTATTTTATCTTTAAAAAGAAATAACTCTTCCCTCTCTCTACTTTAAAAAAAAAAAATAAAACAAAACAAACATTTTTACCACGCTCGTCGGCGTTTCGCGACGTTGCAAGATTCGAGTTTTCCTTTTTTTTTTAAAAAAAAAAAAGAAAGAAAGAAACTCGTGCGATCAAATCAAACGAAAACTCAATTATTGTTACAATGCGATTAAACGAAACTGAAAACACTTGGAGAATAATTTTAATTTATTGAATAGCAAACCACTCGCCTGTTAATTGAAATGAATAAAAAAAAAGCTGAAGATTTTAGAAGCAAAAAAACATTCTGCGTATGTTTGAAGGATTATTTATTTTGCGAATGAAAGCATCGCATCGGGAAATTGAGACGTAGCTGTCAATTTGGCCGATCGTCCTCGACGTTTCCCCGCGGTTGGGAAATCGAAGGATCCGATCGCTCTCGGATGCAATTTCGTTCGGCAATGTAAGTAACGAAGCCCCGAGGAGACCTCCGGAGCACGAGAATCACTCCACTCACGTTTTATTCCGCGAGTAGCGCGTCGCTCGATACAATCAGCTGGTGCCTTTGATGAACTCCATGCTTTTATTTAAAAAAAAAAAAAAAAAAAAAAAAAAAAAAAAAAAAAAAAAATTAAAATAAGCTCGGTGTCTCATCGGGGCCTTTCCATCAGACATGCACAGTGTGCGGGCATTCGGTAGTCGCAAAAATACGCAGAACGATTCCGTATATTTGACGATCATCGAATGGCCCAATTTTTAATCATCATTGATTATATAAAAAAAAAAAACATAGAGTATCGCATAATCGATTTACATTTAAAAGATAAATTATAATTAAAGTCGCTAGCAAAAGAATACAAAAAATAATAAATTGATACTATACAATGAGAGAAACGTTTTAGTAAAAATTACTATACTGCTTTGAAACACAAGGACAGACTCAATAATTCAAAATTTTACTAGAAAGTTTAGTAAAATTCGTTATTAGAATATAGTAACCTTTATTAGACTTGCAGTAAATTTTACTATAAGTCTTAACAAATTTTACTAAACTTTCTACTAAAAAATTTTTATTCGTCGAGTCTGTCCATGCGTTTCAAAACAGTATATAGTTAATTTTTACTAAAACATTTCTCCCATTGTAACTATAATTATGAATAAAGTAAAGAAAATCTTAATGAGGCAGTTAAATGCAAAATCATATGATTATCGTGTATATTGACAGGTTTTCCAAGTAACCGACGAATCTCTTGCACTCGATTCGCCGGTAGCATAAAAAAAAAATGGTGAAACGAGGACAAGCACCACTCACACGCACGCTATCGCAAGCCGACTATCGCTCTCGAGTAATAACAAAGCCCCGGCGCTGCCTCTGCGATATCCTTTTATAAGCGGAAATAGTTTTAACGAAAAGATACCACAAAGTAAAACAAATAAATAAATTTAAAAAAAAAAGTACGAGAGATAGAGAGAGGGTCCCTATACTCCTCCTATACTCTCCGTGCGGCCGATGACGGCGAACGTTTTACCTCCACGAATTGCCTGATGTGTGCAGCTTCGACGCAGCGGACTTTAATGAAATAAAAAAAAAAGTCTCCTTTCTATATACCATGTGCAAAAGTTAACGAGCGAGTGTGCGATCTGTCTTAATGTATATCCTGGACGACTTAACCGCGAAGATCGAACGGACTCTCTTTTTTTTCTTTGGCGTGAGATTCTGACACGTACTCTCAATGCTCATAAGATTTTTCCGAATTTAAAAAAGAAGAAATTAAAACGGCGTATCTCTATTTAGTTTTAATAATAATTTTAAGAAACGAAAGAATGACGTCAGTTTTTTTTTTTAAATTTTCTGGAATAATATTCTGGGCATCGAGTGTAAAACCCACGGAAGCACGCAACTGGACGTTTTGTACTTTTTTTTCTTTTATTTATTTATTTTTTTTTTTGTTTCGATGCACAATTAAGAAAAACTGCGTAGCGAGAAAAAAAAGTAGTAAGGCGCTTATATATCGAGGAGCCCGAGTGTCGATGCATTATTTTGGTGTCGAACGTTTGTTGCTGATGACTTTTCGTTGTGGCGTGTACGTTCGTGTCGCGAGAAAATGTGTACATATGAATACGTTCCATCTCTGTGCTTTTATCAATTTACGAAGTATACTTTCTTTCTTTTACTTTTTTCTTCTTAATTTTTTTTTTTTCTTTCTTGTCGAATTCACCGTTTCTCGCAGCGCGTTGCAGCAGTTGTGTATTATTTTATATCTCGCAAGGTACCCGAAAAACTTTGTGTACTTTTTTCTTCTTTTTTTTTTTTTTGTTTTTTTGCAAAAATGTTTAAAGAACACAAAGGTTGCGCCTTATTTGCTCTCGCCTTGAATTTTGTAATACACGTGTAAGCTGTAAGGGTGTTGTCCTTCTACACCGTAGCATTTATATTTTGTTTGTAAATTTGCATTTTTTTTTCGTATTTGCCGCTGCACAAAATTGCATAAGCGATGCGCTAGAAATTCACGTTGTAAACGAGTGAAGAAAAAAAAATGTTATTGATGCAGAGTATGTATTTTTGTAAATATAAATAGGAAGTATGATTTATTCGCTCGTTTGGAGGAAGGAAGTCGAGCCTTAGCTATGCAATTAAAAATGAAACAAAAAAAAAAAAAAGGAGAGATGTTAAATTATATGATAATTCTAATGATGGACTTTCGTTTTACATTTACTTGTAAAAAAAAAAAAAAATGTATCGTGAATTGCTCTCAGAAAGCTTCTCGATTTGAAATGATTACGAGTACCAAGGTTTAAATAAAACCACGAGAGAAAATTTAAAATGTAAGCGAACATTGACGAAATTGGTGAATATTTAATTGAGGCAACTGTAGTATGCTGTGTAAAATACATTTTTCTACCACCATTGGAAGTAAATGTGATGATTATTAAGTTAAATATAAGAGAATGTAAATCATGAGTGAAAAAAAATTCTTTCTCTTTTTTTTTTTTATATAATCGATAATCTCGAATCGATGAGCTTCATCACTTCGAACGGATTATTTGCCAAATCATTGTAAATTGTAACGTCAGTTCCAAACAACTTAAACGTTTCACTTCTATTTATCTCGATTTAAAGACTAGACCTTTTGTAATGAAAAAACAAAGGAAAATGTTCGTTTAACTCGAAAGTTTGCTTCGTTACAAGAATTATTTAAGAGAGTGTGCAGCTTATCGCGCATAAGCTGAATGTATAATATGTATTGTATTTAAATAATGAACTATGCATTTTCTTTTTGTTTTTGCTATCGCCGTAACTGTAAGTAAGATGTACGTATACCTTCTAGTTGTATTTTTTATCTCGTGTCTTTATTTATTAAAACGATAGGACATTGAAATAAAAGAAAGAAAGGTCAACATTATTTTGATAAAATTTGTATTGGGAAAGTAAAGACAAAAAAAAAAAGAAGCTCTTGATAAATAACGAACTGAATTAACGAGACGGAATTTAAATAAGTATTTAGTAAGGTTTTTTAACGTTTAAAGTCTAAATTTATTACGATTACGTAATTGAGATTAAGAATGATCGTCGAGTTAAGCGAACAAATGTATCTTAGTGCAATATTCTTTTGGGCTATAAATTCGCTTTTTATTTACGTTCGCCAGACTGTACATGACGAAACAAAAGAAAAATGAAACATTAATTCCTAAACCCCATTGAAGATGGTCGAAGTAGTAAACCTAACGAATGGAATTTTTTTTCTCGTCGCTTGTACAATGTGTTCTTGAGAAACAAAAAAAAAAAAAATGCGACTCGAGCGCGTGCTTACCCTCTTACAGGGCCGAGGGAGATATACTTTTATTTTTTCTTTATTCACGAACCTCCATCTGCATTTCTTTTTCTTTCATTATACGATTATACACATCGAACCGCATACGATAACTGATAGATTAATGAATCATTCTCAAATGAAAAAAGTGGACATGTGACTACTGATTAAATGTAAAAGTGTGATGATTTATTCAAAAACCTTGTATGCGACGAACGAAAGCTCTAGGGATTCCTCTTAAAGGAGCCAATATTAGGTAATTTTAGAAGTTTTATCGAATAGAGACAATTAATTAATAAAATATATAATTGTGCATACAGAATAAAAAGAAATTTCGATTGTAACATAATAGGCAACTGTTTGCTGCAATCCAGCTCTACATCCGTCCAAATTTTACGTTGCTCTTTGCGATGATTTTTTCTCCTAGTTTTTTTGTTTTGTTTCTTACTTTCATCTTTCGACTGGCCGATTCGAGGAGCCTCTATTAGCACTTAAACTCGCTCCATCGAATCGATTCCACATGTTATATATAAAATAATGAATTGAACGATGATTAATATTAGTTATTATTGCCGCTAGTTTATCGTCATTATCATCAACGTCGCCACTATATCGTTTATGATTTTATAATTATTTTACTAATATCGCTATATAGTTATTGCTACTTATCGTTACTATTACTTTTATTATTAATATTATTATTTTACTATTAATCTTAACCCTTAACGTTAGTAACTATTATTATTGCTACTATTATTATTGTTATTATTAAAGTTGCTATACTTGAAATGCGTAGAGCAAAGTGCAGCAAACGGTTAGCCGAACCACGAAATAAGAAAGTTTATTGTTTTAAAAAGCGTATGAAGCAATAATAGTGATAATTTCGTAATAATAAATATTTTGAATCTAAATGTTGCATACGTAGTACCGATTTATTTCAATCACCTTTTTTTTTTATGTACACACATACTTTCTTAAGTTGAATTAGAAAAAATGCTCCACTGAATCATTAAATAGTGGAGCATTTTACACTAATTTCTAGTGAAGTCTCACTAAGCAAGTAGTTTTTCATTAATTCAACTTTAGAATAGCAGTAAAGGAAAAAACAAACAAAATAAAAAAATTAAAGCAATTTATGTAGCATTGACTTCACTGTTTTTTCTCATGCATGACTTTTGTTACTATTTTTCACCAAGTGTTTTATTTTATTTTTTTTTTTTATACTGTATTCTTTTCCAGTAAAAAAAGACGAGAGAGTCTTTCTAATGTTGCGTTATACTGACGTGCTGATTTACATACGCTTATCCCGTTTGACAGATGATTTAACGCAAAACAAAGACTACGTGTCTCCGAGGAGACTGATGAAAGAGAAAAGAGTAAAATATAGGTTAACGAGAAGTTTTCCCTGAATCAAGGCTACAAAAAAAAAAAAGAGAGCAATTTGAGACAAAAAAAAAAAGAGAAAAGAAAAGCCAGAGTGTCATAGAAATAATCTGGTGGTGGTGTGTGCGCGCCAAGAACCGATTATTTAAAAACTTTTAGTGTTTGTTAGCAAATGCCTTTGTTTTGTTATTTCAGCCCCATGGACCCATCCGTATCCCCAAAGCACCCAGTAGTGAGGTACGTTCTTGCATACCATTATACCACGATCCATTAATTTCACTTTTCACTTTATTTTTATTTATTTTTATTTTTTTTTTATATATATATATATATATAAATCATATATTTTTCGCTTATCGAATAACAACATTTTCTTAATCCTCCTATATTATTTGCTGTTTCTTTATTTAAACAGTTGAACAAAAATGAATTATTTGAACTACATTATATATACATATTGATAGATTTAAATGTGTGAATATATATTTGTTGTATCATGTAAAATATTTACCGTAAATACTTTTAATTGTTGTACCGATAAATATCTATATAGTTAAAAGTAAATATTTTTCTAGTTGTAATACAATAATTTTTTTTTTTAAACATTATACATATACTGATGTTTTATCGCATAAGTGTAAAATTAGAGCATGAATTTTAAATATATAGTAATTGTATCTATATATCATTTTAATATACTAGCAGACTTTATAAAGTACATATACATTATATAAAAACCATGATTTTACTTACATTTTTTTTTTGTAAATTTGCATGTTTACTAAGTGGTTTAGTAAAAGTTAAAATTACAGTCAATTAAAAACGGACTCCTGCATAAATTATAAAGATGTATTATTAATAAAAAAAAAAAAAAAAAAATTGAACCAAGTAAGATAGAGACTATTAAACGAAGACTCGGCAAGTAATCGCCTGCGAGCCCGTAAAGGGCTTGAGCAGATTCGCTGAGAGAAATGATCTTTTGTTGCAGTGGTGCGACTACTAACGACGAGCAAGTGAAACCACGCAGCCTACGCTTCACGTGGAGCATGAAGACGACCAGCAGTAGAGATCCTTTAGAAATCATGTCGGAAATACGAAAGGTAAAAACTCACTTTTTCTTAAATTTTCCCACGTTGATTTCACTTTTTTTCTTCTCAGGGAGAGTCGCATTTTCCCGGAGTATATACCTTTTTTAGACACTCCTGTTATATACCTATGCATTTATCTGATTGCAGATCATGTACGAAGTGCTGCATAATAATTGATTGATTGTACTACTACTAATTTATCTTTTTTAGATTTTAGATATATATATAATATATCTTAATAAATTTCATTGTTTTAATACATTTTCAATGTCTATAATCTTTAATTGATTATGTTTATAAATGATACTAACCAGTTTCACTTGCATTAGTGGTAACTTTATGATTAATAATTGAATGACCCATATGTATACGAAAATATTTTTAAATTTTATGTTACAGAACTGATATTCAATATTGTGGGTGAAAGTTTTATTTGTATTTTCTAGAAATTTAATTGATGGAATACATATGAATAAGATCTATTAATTTAAAAAAATATATTTTAATTTTACACATAGTAGCTTATGTTTACAGTGGTATCATTGTACAAGCAGTATGATTGTTACTTTGCTAATATTCAATCATAAAAAAATAATTGTATTTTTGATAGTTCTTTAATACATTGAGTACAATTACTTTGTACATTGAGAAAAAGATTGAAAAAAAAAATGATATATATGTCTAATAAAAATTACTATACATACAGTAAATTTTACTATAAAAAAAGAGTAATTTTTTCTGAACGTCAATTTGTAACTACTTTTCCAGACGTTATAGTATTTTTTACGCGAACGTTTCTCTAACATGCGACTGTTCAAATTAGTAAAAAAATGTTCGCACCGTTTCGACTTTGGAGATATTTCTACTTTAGAGAGTACACTACAATCAAAGAAATTCAAAGCAGCAAATAACAAATAAAAATTTAACAATACTATTTAAAACAAAACCAGTCATACTGCATGTCAGTAAAAAAAGATTTAATAAACTGCGATAATAAATTCACGTAATCATAATTATCAAAATAATTGCGATTATATAAAAAATAAATCAATTCAAAATAAAACGACACCTATTAAGAAAAACAAGTGTAAATAATAAAAAAAAAAAAAGAAAGTTCTCTGTAAAAATAAATAAGTGAAATTTGACTAAAATAAGTGAATAGTCACTTATTCCTCGTGAAAAATCTTCCACTTGCTGCAATAAGTGGAAGATATTTAACGTGAAATAAGTGACTATTCACTTTTTCTAGTCAAATTTCACTTACTCATTTTTAGAAGGTTAATAAATAAAATAAGTAAACTGTATAAATAACAAAACTGTGCTTTTTCATCCAGGTGCTGGACGCGAACGAGTGCCAGTACGAGCAGCTGGAGCGGTTCCTGCTCCTGTGTTCCCACGGGGACGCGGCGACGGACAGCCAGGTCCAGTGGGAGATCGAGGTGTGCAAGCTGCCGCGGCTCTCGCTGAACGGCGTGCGCTTCAAGCGCATCTCCGGCACGTCGATCGGCTTCAAGAACATCGCCAGCAAGATTGCGAACGAGCTCAAGCTGTGACTGCCGGCCGCCGCAGGCGCCCTGGCCGCCGCCGCCCCTCCGACCGCGCGCGCCACCGAGGGCGCCGCCGACGACCCATAACCGCCGGCCTGCACGCCGAGCGGCCGGCCTGGCCACCAAGTGCCCAGCGCCCGGGCGCCTGAGCGACCGCTCCACCTCTACCTGATCTGGGCCGAGCGGAGCGACGACGAGGACGACGACGACGACGACGATGCAGTAGTCGTAGACGACGAGGACGACGACGAGGACTACTACGACGACGATGAACTCGACGAGCTCGACTCGACGACGTCGCCCGACAACACCACCGACGACGACGACGACGACGACGACACAGAGTCCGACTCGGACGCCCACGAGATCTTCGTCTGACGACTGTGCTCGCCCGGCGTCCGCGGCGCGTTACACGTCGTACGGCCCGGCAGACCGGAGGGAGGGAGCCGCCCGAAGCGTTCACTTCGAATACTCCCGAGTGCCAAATGGAGCAGTGCAAAGTGTCGCGACTAGCACGAGCTGAGGAGAGAGAGAGAGAGAGAGAGAGAGAGAGAGCGTGAGAGTGAGAGAGAGAGATTGAGGATGACCCCCGGGAGCGCGAAAAATTTTGTTCGAGAGACGGACCTTACGAAGGGTGTGTGTTACACGGAGAACAATGTTGCTTTTAAACTACTAAAATTGATAAGTTTACACTGAGAGAGATGTTTTAGTAAAAATTGTTAAACTGTTTGAGAAAGTAGTCACAGACTCATATATGACATTTTGAGAGAAATCACTAAATTTTTCGGTAATATTTGTGGACCGTATTTATGGAAAATTTTACTGAATAGTTTAGTAATTTCTTTAGAAATGTCAGTCTGTGATTGATTTCTCAAACAATTTAGTAATTTTTTTCTAGGCTATTTGTAATTTTTACTAAAACAGTTCTCTCAGTGTACATTTTGCTAAAGCAAGGATAAACTTGTAGAATAAAAGAAAATTACTGTAGCGGCTAGTAAATTTTGAAATATTTAAGTTAATTTTCGCTGTAGTAATCATTAAATTTTACTATATTTGTAGTAAAATTTGCTGGCAATTATTACAATTTCTTTGATTTTTCGAGTTTTTCCTTGCTTTAGTAAAAGACTATAGTACTTGTAGTATTTTAGTACTTTTAGTAAGACTATAGTATTTTTTACGTAACATTTTTCTGCGTGCATGTCATTTCTGCGACTCCCGCGATGTATTTATATATATACTCGGCGATTATGAAAAAAAAAATCTCTTTTTGTTCTCTTTATCTCTCGAGATTTTTGGAGTCGGATCGTCGATTTACTTTGCGCCCGGGGCTTCTCCTCGGCCGATTGAATGGAATGTGCAAGACGCGTAAGATTATTAAACGGAATTAAAAAAAAAAAAACTTGGTCCTTCAAACTTAATTGTACTTTTCAATGATGCGATGCTTTTTTTCTTTTGCTTCTTCTTCTTTTTTGTCTGTCTTTTCTTAAACTATGTAACGATACGAAGGAAAGCAAAATACAATACAAATAAATGCGCACCTTACTCTACCCACACGGCCGGGACTGAGACTCGTGATCACTGCTGTTTAATGTACTTTTTCGTTCGCTATACTCTCTCGATAACGTCGATGTCAACGTGTCAATTATTGCGTGGAAAAAAATGTTTAAGGCGAAGAATAAAAGAAAAAAAAAAGGAAGTAACGATCGGCCAATGAAGGAAAAATCTCGTTTAAGGTGCTCACACTCAGTCCCCGTAAAAATCGCAAACGAGGCAGTTCAGTGTATAAAAAAAATTAGCAACAGTATTACTTTTACTTGGCACAACGAGTCCCGGCAGTCAGGCCGCAGCGACGTTTCACTCACATTTTTTTGTTTCGTTCACAATCAACTTATTGTACATTTAAATGAATTTTAAAGAATAAAGAGGGTCACGAAAGTTGTACGAAATCGAAGCGACGTTGGGTGAAGAGATGCGGCCTGGCTGTCCGGATTCCACTTTTATTGCGAGGGAATTTTTTTGTTGACACGATGACGAGTTTACGGGTAGGACTACGCGTGCAAACTGTATTATTGAACTCTTCGAAAACTGAGGACAAGAGATTGTAAAAGTTGATTGATGAGGAGAAGAAAGAGGGGAAAAAACAAATAGACAATTTCTATATACACTTGAAGAAAAATCACATCTTCATCTTAGACGTGGTGGTTAAAATGAGAATAAAAAGAAAATAAACAATGCTGCGCTAAATCGATGTATTAAGTATAAAATAAGGGCTGCGTACGAGAAAGCAGTGCATGCCGGTTACGTGTAATTTTAGCAGACGCAAGTTTTTAAATCCTCGATTTGATTAACCTTTGATTCAAGCGTCTCAGCTTATAGAGGCGTCTATCGTCGTGTTATCAATAAATTGAATCGTAGGCGCTGCGAAAGCTTTGACCGTCGTTAAACGGAGCAAGCAAAAAGAAAAGAACGACGAAATTGTCGGCAGGATTAAATGAATTTTTTTTTTTTTTTTTTTTTTCAAGTCTTAGTCAAATCAATGACTTGACGACTTGTAACCGTTAAAGTTATGTGTGATCGGTAAAAATTAATAAACTTTTTGATGATTTTTATGATGCTTTACTTTTTTATGTACACTAAAAAGTCCGCAGTTACACAGCATTATACACACTGGACAATTTATTGATGATAATAATAGTTATTATTATTGCATTATTACTATAATATAATTATAAACTGATTGCAAGTCAAAGGCGATGTATTATGATAAAAGCTAGGAGCGTGTATGTGTGTGTGCACAAGTGGACAATGTGAGCATGTATACGTGAACGAACGAGCGAGAGAAAATAAAATGCACTTGAAAAAAAGAAAATAAAAAATAAAAAAAAAACAAAACCTGAACAATTGCCACCAAGATCTGCTGTTTCTACAAAAGATTTAACAATAAATTTAGGTATTACAATCGGCTATATTGTACTCTTTATTCTTCTGCGATCGAATGTGTAAAGTGCGGCTGATCGAACAAAATGAAAAAAAAAAAAGATGTTTAGTGGTGTTGTAAGGCAAATCGCAGATAGAGTGTAAATATAAATAATTGAATAAAGGTACTAGATTAAATGAATTCATCTTCGTGTTGAAAAAAACAAACAAAAGGAAATAATCTATTGAAAGAACATTTAACTATATAATACACAAAGGTGACACCTGCGGCGAGCTTCATCAAACATCCGAGAATCGCCTAAACATTGATTAACTTTGTTACTGTTAGCAAGACTAATTTATTTACACGCTGTATAAGATTGATTTTTCATATTTCTAAATATACTTGCTATGAATGATCAATTCCATGCAATTCAAAAGACAAAAAAATGAAACGTACAACATTGTAACAAGCAGTGCTGTAAATTGATAAAATGACTGATAGCGAATAAGTATCGACGTCAGCAATCTGATATGATTTGTTGATTCGAAAAATGAACTTACAATAAAAAAAAAAAAAACAAAAAAAAACTAATCTTAAAAGTAAAAATGCAATGTCTGTACGTCTTATCTGTAATAAGAAACGAGAATTGTAAGGACAGCTGTTATATACGTTTACACAAAGAGAAAAATTTTTTTGCAATCAAATTATTTACAATCCAAGACTTGAGTAAGAAAAAAAAGACAACAATGTAAAATAAAGTATCGCGTAAAAAATCACGTACGTAAACTTTAACAAAAAAATTTCTTGTTAATAACGCAAGTTAATATATAGACAAAAAAAAAAAAACATTGTAAAGCAAATTTGGTAGGAAGTCGCAATGCAAAAGGTCACTTCTGTTCATTCATCGTGTAAACAGTGCAGTGCATCAAGTACAATACTTATTCAAAGCGTTATGCGCGACTGTCTCTGTAAATTGTCGCTGTAGTAGTGGATATTATTAGCGGTTAAATCAGTAAGATCCCTAGTAATATGAATGGTACAGAATCCTTAACACTGTGTAGGTAAAAATTATATTAACTAAAGAAAAAAACAAGAAGAAACCACGTGACCCAGCCTTGGATGAATTGCTTGAACAAAATATTGTATAAATAAATGGAATAGTTCACATCCAAGGAATTTCATTAGTTAAGACACTCGTTAATTTCACTTAAGGGTTAATGATGATCCCACGGCTGGACGGACAACACTGAGACTCTTTCCTGTAGTTTCGATTCGAGATAAAGTGAATCTTTTATTTTTTTATGTTCAATACCTGTGTTTATCGAATCATTGTGACTTTTCTAAAGGAGAACGTTGCCCGTACAACCGTTTGCAGAAGTAAAAAAAAAAAGAAACACGAACATAAATAAATATTTCTATCACATATAAAATAAACATTCGACACATTTGTTTGTAGATAGGTATATAAAAAGCTTTGCCAAGTGTTTTCTGGTGATCGGTATCTCTTAGCCAAAATGTAGAAAATCGTTTATAATAAAATGGTAACACGTATTGTTTCCTAACTGCCACTTTTACAGTTATAAGGTACCTGAAAAAATTTGATGTGACACATTCATCATTCATTGATTTTCTTTTAAAAAGCAATAATAATAATGAAAACATGAGACACAACAGGGATAAAGAAGCTGAAAAATATGTTCAGTAAGTATCGATAAAAATCAAACCCGAGTAAATTTGAAAATTTATATAGTCTTGCCTTCTTCTGAATAAAGTAAGATATTTAACTATTCTATCCATTAGAAATGTTACATACACTATATCTCTAGCAGCACTATATACTTTGCATCTTGGAAATGTTGAATTCAACACTGCCATTACTCCTTGAATGAATATATTTTTCTATCTAATACTTGGTTTTTCAAATTGAATTCTATTATCCCAGTTTTGTCCTACGTTTATCTGAATTGTCTATTTAATTTCTTTATCAGAATTCTAACTTTATTTTAACATTATCTTTTATTTATTTTCATATTATTATAACTCTTCAATTTTATTTAAATCAACTAAAAGTAATGAACTTTCTTTTTTCAATTTTTACTTTATATATTTTATATTCAAAGCCTAATTATAATTATGCGTGTGCACTTTGCGCATAATCCAGTATATAACATATATATGCAGATAGCAAGTGTTTTTACCCTTCCTATATATATACATATATATATATTCTTATGTAGCTGTGGAGTGTGGACACTTGGACAGTTTTCTCCTCGAGGTTGCTGGTGCCGGTTGCAGTCGCATCAACTAACCTATTCGTCTGCCAAATTACAAATCATAATCACTGTACCTGGAAGAGTTTAAACAGTAAAACCTAAAAGTAAATCATAACATGTCTCCAAAACGTGCCTGCGGCTTCGTAATTTTCAGACGACTTTCCGGAACCATTGAATATTTATTGATGCAAACGTCGTATGGCCATCATCACTGGACACCGCCGAAAGGTACAGTGACTCCAAACGAACTACACTAATTTTTACCGAAAAAAAAAAGGAGAAAAGATAACAAAAAAATAATAATATTCATGATTGCAAAAGGTCACGTTGATCGTGGCGAGTCGGACATGGAGACGGCTTTACGCGAGACCCAGGAGGAAGCGGGATACCTGAAGGAGGATTTAAAAATATATGAGAACGCAAAGCAGGAATTAAACTATCCAGTGAATAATAAACCAAAGATCGTCATTTACTGGCTCGCGGAGCTGATAAATAAGTCGAAGGAGGTGACGATGTCGCACGAGCATCAGGACGTCAAGTGGCTTCCTCTTGAGGAAGCCTGCAAACTGGCTAACTACGTTGAAATGCAGAGCACGTTCAAATATTTCGACAAGTACATCGCCGACAATCTTTCCTAGTTTCTTTACGAGACGATTATTTTTTTTTAAATTGTTAAGTACTTGGAGCAGTTAGTTTTTGTCTTGATTTTATACGATAAATTTGATTGTTGAAAAATAAAATGTAATATTTTTTTAAAAAACTTTGAATGTTTTAATCAAAAGAACCTCTTATTAGACTGAACAAATAAGAACCATAAAAATCTTCCCTTAAAAATATGTACTAAAGTATTATTATTGATTATGGGAAGTCACTTTAGTCAAGTTTACTTTAGCAATTGAATCCACATTTTTTTTCACTACAACCAGCACCAAGGATTTTAAACTCACAGCTGTTAGGATAGGAATCTAATTCGCTGAGCTGCCACAAATCATGGGAAATTAAAATTAAAAAACATTAAAAACAAGAAGAATGTCAGTTTAGATATATATTTTAAAAAGTAACAAACTGACGTTTTTTAAATGTTTAAATACTTAATTATGGACGCCTAAACGGAGTTGCTTGAGCAGTTTGAAGCCCTGGAATATTTGTGAATTCCAACATTTTCAGCATCTCTTTCGTTTCTGCGTCAACTTCGATGATATCATGCTCAAGAGCAGAAACTTCTGGAACGTAATTGTCCCTACGTTCTCTTTCCTCTTCTTGCAGTTTTATCGAAATGCCTCGGACTTGACTGTGTCGAAGCCTCTTCATAAGCAGAGTTACGAATCTAAAACCATTTCATATAAATTAATAATGTTTATAAATGATTCTACTTTTCATTCATTACTTAATAGTTATTTATTTCTTTTTTTTTTTTTCTAATCAAGTAATAAATATTTTAATACTTAATTACACATCCAATATATTATTTTGTGTATATTTTAATGAAAATAAAATAAATAACTAAAATCTAAATTCAAATTGTGAATGATTAAACTTTATGCATTGAATTAACATTAATCTATAAACATTTTCATAAAATTATAAGGGGAATGCTTTAATATCCGAAAAATGATTTCAAATGCTCCAAATGATAACCTAAAAATAATTTTTGGAGCAAAAACCGCTTACCAGAATTTGCTAACAAATTAACAAAACCACAAATTTCAACTACATTATACGATTATTATAAAATATCTATGCTCTTATTAATTATTTTTACAAAAGAACATTGTCCTGCACGCATAAATAAGTAAATAAAATAAATAAAAATATAAAATACATACCCAGCAATTTTGTTTTTCAAAGGTTTGCTTGGAATGATTGCAATTTCCTCGCATAATCTCTTGTTCGTGTGGAAATCCAAAGTAAGTCTCATATAATACTTCTCAATGATGATGCGAGCAGCCTTTTTGACAGTTTTCGTCCTAACGCGACCCTGCAAAATATAGGTTGATTAATATCTAACAGCCAATTGATGCACTTCAACGTAATCCAAAAAGTTCGAGGATAAACCGGACTCAAAATTTATAAAGTTATAAATTATGATGCCTAATATTTCTTTGGATTATAAAATTATAAAATTTCGAGTTTCACGCACCATGTTTGCACGTTGCTCGGAGGGCGTAAAAGAAACCTGCTCTCAAAACGCTCCGTGTTTCTCGCTCTCGCGCATGCGCTCTGACCAAAGTCAAGAATAAGGTTATGTGGACAGCGCCTTATTGTAGAAAATTTTCAGAGAATTGGACTGATCTCCCGATCCAAGACAGGAATGCAGATTGGGCAACATACCCCGGAGCGGGTTTAGCCATATATATTAAAAAAAAAAAAAGAATTGGACTGAATTAGTCCATCAGCTGCGAAGAGCGGGAAAGGAAGGCACAAATGGAATGCAATTTTACGGATGATGCTTATCGTCTAATAAAAGTGAACTGATATGAAGTGATGTCAAAAGATTTTGTCGTCTGGAGTTTGGGAATCAATTTTCTTTCGTATTCGTAGTTGATTTGACAATTGTTAAAATGAGTTTTTTTAAGTACGATGAAAAGGTGGCTCGATCGATTCACGATCAACTGAATTGTCTGGGAGTCACGGAAAATGCTGTCTTTCCAAAAGAGGTTGGTCCTGTAAACAAAAGATTTGAAAAAATTATAACTTGTTTACAATAAATAAATAATCAATTTTTTTCGAGTTTAACTAAATTTAAAATTGTCTTACATCTTAGAAAAAAACAGAAAATTATCGTCCTAGAACATTGATCGATGAAACATTGGAATACATAGATCCGACTCCCAATATTTACACATTGTTTATGCAGTTTAATGAAAAATTCTTTTGGAATGTTTTACTTCCTGTCCAAGTCAAGTGGAGTCCAAGAATGACATCGTAAGATATCCTTTTTATTTTGTCAGGATACATTATATCTTGAAAGTGACGTAATTATTTATTAATATTCTTTTTGACAGCTGTGCTGGAATATGCTCATTTCATCTAAGAAATAGAGAATGTATAATTTCTTTGAGTACTCCACTCTTAAAATTAAGACCAAGGAAAGACTTAATTGAAACGTTATTAGTAATGATTCATTAGTAATTTTTTAAACGATACATAAATTATTTAGAATTCTAAATATAAATTTTTTATTTCAGCATGAAATGATACATGCTTATTTGTTTCTTACTAACAACAACCGAGATAGAGATGGACATGGACCTGTTTTTCAAAGCCACATGAAGAGAATCAATGCAGAAGCTGGAACAAATATTACAGTAAGACATCTTTTTATTGCTTACATTTTTTCTAAATAATTATTCTAAAAAAAATCATGTAATTGTTTTGTAGATTTACCATACATTTCATGATGAAGTCAGATTGTATCAGCAACATTGGTGGAGGTGTAATGGTCCTTGTCAAAAAAGGCCACCATATTTTGGCACTGTAAGAAGGGCTATGAATCGAGCTCCTGGTCCAAATGATTGTTGGTGGGCACAACATCAAGCTACTTGTGGTGGTCAATTCATCAAAATTAAAGAGCCTGAAAAACCAGCTAAAAAAGAAAAGTCTAAAAGTCGGGCTAGTACTAGTAAAGCAATAAAAACTTCTGAATCAAGTAATATACTCAATTGGATGAAGAAGCCTGATGATAAAGCTGGAAGTAAACCGAAACCTAGTCAATCGAATGGTATTAGTAAAAATAAACCTGTAAATACTTTGGGTAAAGGCGGTTTCCAAAAACCAAGTCAGTCACAAGTAGTAACTGTAAACCCAAAAAGTAAATCTATTCCAAATATTCAAACAGAATTGAAGAAACTTGGAAACACCACTAATAATGTGCATGGATGGGGCACTGGTGGCCCTAGTGGAACTTCTAGTAATTCTAATATTAGCAAATCTCCTTTAAATAATACTTCTAAACAACCCAGTATATCATTTTCTGGTACTGTAGGAGGCAGTGGCACAGGAAGAAGTATACTACTAGATAAATTTTGTAATACAGGAACAACTAATACCACTTCAAGAAGTCAAATCCAGTCAAGTCCGTCTAGAATAAATAATGGATTTGCTGATAATGGAACAAAACAAAGTTTCAATGATAATAAGATTTCAGAAAATGTAGTAATCATAACTAATAATGTGATATGCCCAATCTGTAACAAATCAGTGGAAGAATCTATAATTAATGATCATATAGATAAATGTTTGGAAACTCCCAAAGAATCGGAAATCAAGCCAGAAAGTTCAAATAAAAAAAGAAAAAGTGAAGGTGGTTATCCAACTTCTAGTAAAATATCCAAAACTGAAAGTAGTTCATCACAATGTGTGGAATGTCCCTTATGTAATAAAAAAGTAACACCAGAACTTTTTAATGACCATCTTGAAAAATGTATGAAGAATGACTTTGATGACAAAGAAGACGATGATGCATCAGTTCTTGATTCTAGTTCTAGTTCAGTGAATTTACACGATTCTCCACATTGTTGTTTAATTTGTCATACAAAATTAGAACCTCACATGAGTTTGAGTGAGCATTTAGAAGAATGTATTGCATCTGTATTCAATGAAAGCAACGATGATTTCAGTATATCTCATAATAATGATGATGAAGACGATTTCAAGGAGCCAAAGACTGACGAAATTGAGGGCAATAAAAAATATCCCTGTCCTGTGTGTATGTCATTAATAGAAGAGTCAAAGATGAATGAACATTTAGATTCTTCCTGCCTTGCTGAAGATGACTAGAAACAATACTTTGCTATTTTCTATAAGTACCTTCTACAATTATTTATACACTTGAAGTGATTATTGATTTTTGATTTCATGCAAATAGCTTAGACGTATTATAGAAAAGTTCATAAGTTATTATTTTTTTCACTTATCTTTATAACAACTAACAAATTGAAAAAAGTAGAAATTTAATATGGATAATATATTTTTATAAAAATAAACAGTTAAAAATATAAATCTAGCTAATTAATGTAAATTAATTTTGTTTACTTTAAAAATTGAAATTTTTATAGTTTAAGATAGGTTTTCATTTGCGATCAAATCCGCGAATGACTTCGTGAAAACACAGCATGAGTCACATGCAGGGAGCAGAATATAAGATCAAGTTAGGTCAAATTTAAAGAAGAGAAGAAAATGTTTACAGATTGAACTGAAAACTCAAGATACCAGTTTTCCTTTAAATCGATATCTATCAACAATTGTTTACAAACATCTGTTTCTTATTCTTGTTATAGTCTGTCACTTGATGTCAAACTCAATTTATTTTCTGAATCAACAATTCTTCCAGAAGCAACAAGCATAGGTTAGAAGTAGCATGAAAGTCGGCCGGCCGTACTCGCAAATTTTATTAGATTAAATTCTATTTTAATTTTTAATATGACTACAAGAGAAATAGTAACTATTCAATTAGGGCATTATGCTAATTTCGTAGGTACTCATTGGTGGAATATTCAAGTGAGTTTATAAATTAGTATATAAAATGCAAAATAATGTCACAATTTTCCATTCTACTTTTGGAAAAAAAATATTGATGAATTTTATTCTTTTAATACATTTGATAAAAATTTCCTTAGGAAGCAAATTTTTCTTATGGTCCTGAAAATCCATCGGAAGTCAATCCTGATGTTTTATACAGAGAGGGTGAAATTAACAAGGTAACTTTTCTTTAAATTTTCCCTTTTTTGTTATATAATAATTTAGTATATAATACTCTTCTTTTTTTTAGAAACTAACATTTACCCCAAGATTGTTACTGGCTGATTTAAAAGGCACGTTAGGATACTTAAGCGAAGAAGGTAATCTTAATGAAGGGGTAGAAGAAAATGCTACTAAAGAACCAGAAGTGCTATGGGAAGTGGGTAAATTAGAGAAGACTGAAGAACCAAGTGCTAGCAAATCACCATTTGTAAAAAGTTTAGAAGGAAATCCTGATGGAGAGATTGATTTGGAAAATCAAACAGAAAAGTGGGTTGATTTTTTGGTTCCACGTTTTCATCCAAGAACTGTGAATATAGTAACAGAATATGAGCATGGCTCTACATCTCATGCTTTTGACATTTATCAATACGGACAAAACTTGTGGAAAAATAAAAAATTTTCAGAAAATTTTGTGGACAATATAAGGACTTATGTTGAAGAGTGCGATTCAATGCAAGGTTTTCAGGTATTACTGATAAAACAATTATGATAAATTTAAATTACTTTTTCATTTTATTACAAATTAAACATTTTTAGGTACTCCTTGATGCTGACAATGGTTTCAGTGGACTGGGTTCATTTTGCATTGAATATTTACGTGATGAATACGGAAAAAGTATTTTAACTTTTCCAGTGATAGATGCTGCTTACAGGCATAAATCAATATCTGATTATGTAAAATTAATTAACACAGTGCTTTGCTGGCATAGCATTGGAGAGAATTCATCATTATTTAGTCCATTATGTTGCGATGGTCTTGCCTGGCCAGTTCCTAATAGATCTCGGAAATTTGACAATGTTACCTATAAACCTGACCTCAATTATCATACAAGTGCTATACTTGCGACTGCTTTGGATACTTTTAGCCTTCGTTACAGACATAAAAAGTATCCTATGTCTGCACTGTCTGATCTTTGTGCCGACTTCAACAAACTTGGTAGAAAAGCAGCAGCCACTAGCATAAGCTTACCATTCCCTATGGCTGCAAAAAAGGACTTAATTGACGTATTAGATGAATTTGAGAAATGTCCATGGATAACTCTGACCCCTGCTTGTAAAATAACCATGGATAACAACATGCAAAGCTTAGCATTAAAGGGTATTCCAGAAAATCGTTTGAAACGTCCCATGCAAGATGCAAAAGAACAAATGGAGAAAGGAGCTTACAGATGTTCAACGGTTCATGAAATGATGAGCTTTTACCTTGATTGTTCTTGTCATAGAACAGCTACTTACTTAACAACTGCAGAGCAGGCTCTAAAAATTACGGAGCCATACCCAAAAATATTTAACAGTAATGTACAAGAAGATGGTAATATTTCAGAAAATTCAAGAACAGAAACAGAAAGTGAGTTTTAATAAAAAAAATATCTATATATATCTTTTTTAGTTAATTAATATTATAGAATTTCAATTTTTATTTAAATAAAAATAAAAATTTCAGATGTCAAAAGCGTACCAGTAATGGCAGGATTACATTCTGGTAAATTTATGGCAGACATGTATGAAACTCTGCACAATCAAATCAGAAAAATTAGTATAAACAAATTTCACGCATTTGTTGACTCAGGACTAGAGCAGGATGAATTTTACGAAAGTGTAAATAATTTAATGGATTGCAAAGAGACCTATGAAGAGCACGATGTGTAAAAAAAAATCATTGCACAAAATCAGTGACTCGAAAAGCTTTTATATATTTTATAACAAAATGATGAGAAGAAAGTAAAGAAGGATTGACACTATAATACTCAGTATCTTACATACTTTTACATATTCAGTGGAAAAGATATTTATAAGAATCATTCAACAATAATAAAAGATTCATATTTTTTAAACAAATCTCGTATTTTAAAACTTTTAAACTAATTCGTAAAAAAACGTTTCATATATTAAAAAAAAAAGAATTGTATGAAGCTAGTGACTTGTATAAAAAAAAAAACAGCTTTTATATACTTTATAACAAAGTGATGAGAGTAAATAAAAGGGATTGATCTTAAAATACTTAGGTATAGTAACTTATGTAAAAGTATGTACTCAGGGGAAAAAATATTTGTAAGATTGTTCAACGATAATAAAAGATTCATATTTTTAAAATAAATCTCGTGTTTTAAAACTTATAAACAAAATCGTAATAAAGTTTTATATATGTATAAAAAAAAAAGAATTGTATAAAGCTAGTGACTTGTATAAAAAAAAAAAACAGCTTTTTATATACTTCATAACAAAGTGATATGAGAGTAAATCAAAGCATTGATCTTAAGGGGGGGGGGGGGGTATGGTATAAGCACTTGGAAAAATTCGATTTTCTGAAAAATTTATATTTCAAAGTATAACTTCATAGGAGTATTCTGTCAAAATTTCAAGTAATTTGGAATAAAACTCATTAAGTTAATGAGCTCCGTGCTCCG
>JAWWEN010000020.1:4294657-4323743 GCA_035582955.1 Sycophila texana
CCCTTCAAAGTGAATATTAGCCGATAAAAAAAAATACGTAAATTTTATTTTTTTATGTTCTACAACATATATAAAAAAAATCATCAAAATCGGTGAGTTCGGGTTGGGTACCTTTCCTTGTTAGGGTAAGTTGAACACCTCACCTTACACTGAGAAAAAAATTCAGTAACCACAATTAACCATTACTTGTTTTAACTAATATTCACTTGTTTCAACCTAAATTTATTTGTTTCAACCAATATTCTATTGGTATCAACAAAAATTTATTTGTTTCAACCAAATATTAGTTAAAACAACTAACCGGTAGTTGTGGTTACAGACCTTTTTTTTCAGTGTAGAAATAGAGTACACTTTTACCACTGTTAACTTAAAAAAAAAAAAAAAAACATTTATTAACATTGCTCAATATGACATCTGCATCAAGAATGCGCGAAATGAAATGTTCAGAGCACTTTGCGCATTCTCGAAGGATGAAACTCTTCTCTCGGTGTACTGAAAGGCACTGGCGTGTGAAACACCATAATTGGCCGTTGAATTTAAAATTGATCGGAGCGTGCTATTGTACAGGTGAAGGAGCTGTTGATGAGCTTCGGAAAGCTGCGGGCGTTCAACCTGGTGAAAGACTCAGCGACCGGCTTATCCAAGGGCTACGCGTTCTGCGAGTACGTTGATGTCTCCATGACCGACCAGGCGATAGCTGGACTTAATGGTATGCAGCTGGGCGACAAGAAACTTATAGTGCAGCGGGCGAGCGTCGGCGCCAAGAACCCGATGATCGGCGCACAGGCACCAGTGCAGATCCAGGTACCGGGACTCTCCATGGTCGGAACTAGCGGACCACCCACAGAAGTGAGTAGCCTCCTATTCATCATATCTGCCCAATAAATTTCCTGTGCAATTGTTTCAGACTCGTCAAATGTAATTTTTTGAGTAATCGTATCTCTTAAATGAATAAATTTTATTTTTATAAATTCTATTTTATATTTTGATGAATGAGCATTAAACGACTTTTATAACATTGTGGTAAAAAAAATTAATTGATACTTTATATAGATGGTTATTAAAGTGACGTGTTACTTTTATTTCAGGTACTTTGCTTACTGAATATGGTCACTGCAGAGGAATTAATGGAGGAAGAAGAATATGAAGATATTCTTGAAGATATTAAGGAAGAATGTAACAAGTATGGAGTCGTTCGTTCTGTAGAAATTCCCCGACCTATCGAAGGCGTCGATGTACCTGGATGCGGAAAGGTTTTTATCTTTTTTTTTTTTCGAAAATGTTATGAACTATATTTATTTTTTATGAAAAATATTGCAATAAACCGAAAATTTTTTTTTTCAGGTGTTTGTTGAATTTAATAGTGTTATTGATTGTCAAAAGGCACAGCAAACATTGACGGGACGGAAGTTTAACAATCGCGTTGTAGTAACATCGTACTTCGATCCAGATAAATATCACCGTAGAGAATTTTAAAAACACCACATCTAACTTTTCTTACCGATTCTTGTAAATGTATCAAATTATGTCTCTCGTTCGCAATATCAAATAAAGCCTAGTTGTGAATAACTAAGCGACATAAATTAATTTTTAAACATTTCGTCGAAATAAACAAATTATGACCATTTTACGATTTTGTGGTAATATTAAAAAAGGAAATAGCGACGATAGACAATGGTATCAAATTGCCAGTATCGTTAATCATTCGACTTGGCGTATCAACATTAAAGAGAAATCAATTATGTTGTAATTAAAGGAAAAGAACATGGTGAATGTATTAATTGAAAATATTGCAGTACATGTAATTTATACTTAATATAAAAAATTGCGTCTGTATTTTGTCAGTAATTAAATGGAAAAATTTACAAATAAATCATTTACAATAATTATGAAATTTGTGACTTGTGATTATAATAATGAAATAATACAAGGTATACACCTCCATCAAACGTCATCTTGCATCGCTGGTTGATATGAAGCAACGTCACTCATTTCCACTGAATCGACGAGTAATTTCTTCAGAAGAAGAAAGAGTCCTGCTCCAACAATCAACATACTAAGACCGGAAATGACAACAATCGACCATGCTGGAATTGCCGTGCCCTCTATAATTCAATGTTTAACTTTTATTTTAATTCCATTTAATTTTATACAATATTTATTCTAATAGCAATAACTCACTGTAGTATCGCCTGGTTATTGTCTTTCGGCCCCGTAAGATTTTCCTTCTTGCTTCAGTTTCTCCCAAAAAGATTCCCATAATAACTATAAAAATAACATAATCATATAAATTTTATTTTGTCATTACAGTATTAAATCAAGGCAGTTTTAATTTACAGTATTAAATACGAAAGTAAAATCATAAATTGTAAGTCTAATTTTCATAATTTCGCAAATTAAGTTAAGAAGAAAAAAACTATATCAGTAATGTACAATAAATTTAAAATTATTACATCTTGCAAATTTACTTCTTAGTTTTCACCTGACAGCGTGATTCATCGTTTAAAATAAAACAGAATTAATTCAAATAAAAAATCAATTAAGATTTGTTTAAAAACTTACGGAATCCTACGGCAAAATAGTACAGAATGCTACTGGAACGCATTTTTCCGTTGTTTTTTTTCACAATACTGCAACAACGCACCGAAAATCCGATACGAACAGTAACGAGGTTAACGAAAAACTGGGCGAGTCGTTATCTCCTCCATAGCTCTGTGAATCAGCACCGAACTGATAAGGTCCCTTTAAGATAGCAGGTGTTGTACTCCGGATCTTATCTTGTGTGACACCTACAGATATTTTCACCTCCAATATACATAAGTGAATTTGTACATTTTTCTGTTATAGAGAATGTCTTATGAGACTCAGAAATTATTTAAAAATAACATTTTCAAATATTTTACAACAAATTAAATTCATAACCATTTACAAACAAGTTACATAATTTATCAATTTCTTTTCTTTTACATACATTTTCACTTTTTATTATTATTTTTTTTTAACTCTTGTAAGGTTACTAAACAATTTTTTATTAATAATGTAAACATGAAAGAAAACATGGATTGCGAAGAAAAAAGAATTCTGCTCTTTTTTAATTATTAACAGAACCAAAAGAAACGCCAGGATACTCAATAGTTACAGGAATTTTTCATCGGCGAGGAGTTGAGTGGATTTGGGTGTCGGGTTTCGCAGGAGTACCTGCACAGAATAGAAACAGCAGTTACGCATTTTTCATTGATTAAAATGTTTATTGATAAAAAAAAAATAAATTGAGAAAAATAAACGGAAAATAAAACAAAAATACAGTCGTGTAATTTAATAACGTGATCGTCGTCGAATTGTTCGACTTCATTTATTTTTATACAAGCATTGCCTCTCGATGCACACCTTGCTTCTTCTCGCTCCCTTGTATACATTTTTTTTTCATTCATGAGACATTTTTTTTATTATTTAGAGTCGTACGCATCACCAAAGAACACACAGCTAAAATAAAATTTCACATGAAGACTTACGAATAGGAATTATAGTAATGATACAAATATAAATAGCTGGCACATATACAAGGCATCTCAAACATCACGTTTCTCTCGCTTTGGCCAAGAAACGAAAAATTCTTCCTCATTCGCGTTGCTTTGTTATTATTATTATTATTATTTTTTTTTAATTTCATCTCTATACTTTCTCGTTTTTTTTTTCATTATTTGTTCGATTGTTTCTCTTTTAAGTATACATTCTCTCGTGATTTTTTTTTATTTTTCCGCGCTTGCTCTCTCACCCATCACTCTTAGAATTATATACTTTTGTTTTTGTTTATTGTACACTTTTCAGCGATCGCCAGCTATGCGGTACAGTTTTTTTTTCATTTCCTCTCTCGTTTCGCTACGCACATTTCGTATTTCCTCTGTATTTATTATTTCACTTTTTTATTACTTTTATAATAACGTACAGCACCATTTTGTCGCACGAACGGCAGGACCGTAGAAAAACAGTTACATACTCGTTTTGTTTTTAATATTTTTTTTTTATTTTAACAACAAGTTTCTCGCCCGCCTAGTACATACCCTTCATCCATTATACAAGCGGATGAAATTTGCTGACTTTCAGATCGTTCGATGATGTTTTTGTTTATCTCGTTTGCTTTCTACATAAACATAATTAGGAACGGACACCAAATGCAGAAATGCTCATTTTTTTGTTTAAGAACAAGTTTTTATAATCAGATCTTTTCCTCATTCATTGAAACGCAGATGGAGATTTTGAAGTACAGAAATAGATTTTATGGTAACATTCGATAAATATTTATTTTGCCATTCTTAATTATTAGTTAAACTTAAGATCATAAAGCACCTACTATACTAGAATAATTAATTCCCGATCGTTTATTGAAATAAATAGATAGAAGTATAAATTATTATTTTTTATAAAATTAACTACTTTTTTTTTACTTTCAGTCATACAAATTTTAAGCAGCGTCAGAAATATATTGAAATTAATTTTTATAATATATTTTGATACTAACGTAAGTTCACAAGCTGAACAATGATTTATAGAAATATAAATAATAAAACATAACGCTTGAATTTTTAATAATTTGGAATTTTATTATCAATTCATTCATCACTTAAACGAGTGTTCGAAGATAAGGTTCGTTTTTCAAACTGTTATACCTTTTCGTTTTACTTTCCATGTAGTGAGCACGGCTTTCATTCAATTCAATCTGTAACACTATTCATTTCCGTAACATTGTTCCATTATTTCTTTCATTAATTTATAAAAATTCGCTTATCTTCCCATCGTTTCCTTATTGTAAGCACACATATTAATTCCTAATAAATAAACAACTAAAATAAAAAAAAAAAAAAGAAGAACGAATTAATACTGAAACAATATTTTGTTACAAATGTAAATAGTGTGTTAATTGTCTCTCAGCTTGAAAGCAACTATAGAATATAGCAATGCTAGATTTCACTTAAGTACCCAATGATTTAACAACGGCGTGTAATTTTTTTTTTCATGTTTCATTTTTATTACAAATACTACAAAAATCAGACAGGACACTTGTTGAAGCGAAAGCTGCGGTTTGCAATGATAATAAATAAAACCAAAGGTAATATAAAAGGAAAACAAAAGATGAACATATTAGATAAATGATAATGTATAATCGCTAATTTTGTCATGGATAACGGAGTTTTTGAAGTCTTAATAATCACTGTTTTACAATCTATCCTACGAATAATTAATAACATTAGATTCTCTTTCGATAGATTTATCTATAATACGAATTTCTCTCGTCTAAAAACTATGTACTAATGTACCTAAATTCACTTTAATTTGTTAATTACCTCCTCTTTTCGGAATCGCATTATCATTTGTTTTCTCATTTTTATTAATGGATGGCATTTGCGAGTTGTGAATAAATCTGTGGTTTACCCTTTTCCTCATTCCGCACATTTAGTCAGAAAGTGCGGCAGTTCTAAAACCACGTTTACTCCTACGTTCTTAAAAACTACGATAGAGTGTTTGCTTGATTTTTTTGGCTCGATAATATTGCTAACAGTGTATTTCGTTTCCCACATTAATTCTGGGTAAAACATTTCATTAACTTTTATTTAAATTTAATGGACTAGAGTTTCGCACTTAATACTCACAAAAAATCCTTGATGAATTTCAAAAATAAATAGTGGGCAAAGATATTTAATTATTTTTACCTCGCGTTTACTGAAATTTATGAAATAATATTTATATTAAAGTTTTTAAATAAAATGATTATATAGAAAGATTAATTTACATAATTGATCTTTCTTGTTTAGATAATTGACGCAGTACTTACAGAAAAATAATAAATGACTTTCAATGAAATTTTTTATCCAGTTTGCAAATCGCCATAGTCGCGGCCAGTATTTTCTGCCCACATGAAATAATCTTTTTTCGGTGTTGATTGAACGACAAAAATTTGCTTTCTTTAAAATATAGAGCAGAACAAAATGCATTGTACAATAAAATTGCTTGGTGTTCCTTACTTCTGCGCGCGATAAATTCTCGCCTAACCAGCTCGCGAAATTTCCTACTGATTTAACTTTAGCATACACTCAACCGCACAATTACAGGATGTCGCAATTGGATTTCATTTATTTGACTTTTTACGTTTATTATTTATAATAATAAATAACTGACCACAATCTTATTAATTAATTTGCAGTGTTTTGCAATGTGTCAGCAAAGAATGTGCAGGCTTCTCTCCTTTTCTTTTTCTCTCTTCCAAAATACACGCAAACTTCCTTTCCTTTTTTTTTCGTTTTACATAAAACGTGCGATTTTTCTTTTTTAAAATCTAATTACAAACTTTTTGTTGCTTCATAACATTGTTTAAAAATCTGCCTCAAAATTTTCTTAAAAGTTACACTTTATTTAACATTTTTTTATTCTTTTAAATTCACGCTACGATATTATTAAAATCTTAAAAGTGATGCACATTTAAGAAAGGAATATTCACGCTAATTTCATTTGTAGTAGAAAAACGCTTTTAAAAGGATTCTTAGCCTAAGAGATTTTTCTATTAAATTTGAGAAACGTTCGATTCCTTTTTTATTATATTTACGGCGTGTTTAAGGCAAGATATACAGTAAACTTATTTGGAAAAATATTTACATTTCTAAAATATTTACTTTTTTTGTTACACAAAATAATAGAAAAAGCATATGCATTAAATGCAAATATTAACAAATAATTCTAACTATTATACATTGTATATTTGTATATACAGTTGCAACGTAATTTGAAGACATAAAATAAAACTTGCTTGCGTTAATTTGCGTGAATCTTTCTCAAACAGTTGGAGTGCACGCACTGAATTGAAAAGAATCTAAATCTTTAATAAAATAAAATAATATTGTTAAAATTCGATCCAAATACAATTTTTCAATACATCTTGGCTTAAAACAAGTACAAACACGTTTACAAACGAATATGCATATCAAGTTTCAAAAGGTAACAACTTTGAGGCAGATATTTATATAATTGTGATCGTTGAAAGATTTTATCCATACGTATGACGAAAAAAGAAAAACCACCATACCTGCTTTTTTTGCCAGCCTCCCCGTAATAAGTAATCTAGTGACAAGTGTACAAGTGTGTCTATTCGCTGAGAGAGACGAACGACGACGCGGCACTTCGATAAAGTGCAACAAAGACCAGACGGTAAGATCGTCGTTGCTCCGTACAGCGCGACATAGCATTTTTTTATTTTCTTTATTATTATTTATTTTATTTATCTTGCAATTTGGTATTCAATAAATAGGTACTATGAACGTGCTTCCCGTTTAATTTTTTTCTTAATTATTTGATTAATTAATAATTAATATTTTTTGCGTAATTTTATTCTTCAGTAAGATTAGATAAATATATATTACCGAATAGCTGTGTGATTATTTTTATAAGCTAAGCGTTTGGGTTTACCTTGTGGCTAGCTAGCATTGCGCTCCAGACTGTCTCTCTTCGTTTCACTTTGGTGCACGGTACTGAGATTCGTCGACGATTCTTGCGTGGTCGCCTTTTCTTTGCTGAGGGTCGGTTGTAGGGCCGGCAAAGTCATCGAGCTGCTGCCCTCGTCGATCGACACTCGATTTATGACTGGGCCCATCGAGTCCTGCGAGGCATCACGAGGCATCGCCTCCAGTGGCAGCTGTATTATACCCTCTCGCACTAGGGTTCGTTTGAAATTAGCTAAAGTATTCTTCAGGGTTATGCAAAAGCCTTTGGATGCTGGTATCAATGGGAATTCCGGTAAAATTTGGTTATCTAAGAATATGAATGTAATTTTAAGAATAAAGTCACTTTAATCTTTTTTAACGGTAAAATAATAATGTTTCTTAAAAATGAACACGGTGTACTAACCGACTGGAGCAATTTCTTTGAAAGTGGTAGGGGTAACTGGTGATAATGGATGTTGGTTGTTGTGTTGTTCTGAAATCTCCATCCATAATTCCAGCCTCTTTAGTAATTTTTCAGAATGCTTTTTAAAATGTTCTATAATAATGTCTTTAAAAACCGGCGGTGGATGCTGAATCAATTTTGACTGGGATTGTACAAGCTTTAGTACAACCATTTCATTGTACATTCTTGAATTTTCACGACCCTGCTGAGAACCTTTCTGCTTTTCGAAACCAGCTTCGTTGAAGTAAGGCTCCGCAACGAGAATTAAACCCTACAAAGATTGCAAATAATGATTAGCTTATTTTCAGAAAAATTTGTTTAAGTTACATCAAACAATTAAGTAAAACGAAAGCCAAACTTGACATTTTTAATTATACCTGAATGGAGACGATGACCTGAAGTAAAGTGGAGGAACTAGTCCAAACTTCTGTACCACGTCCAGCCCAAGTTCCTAACAGGCTCACGCAAACTTTGCCGTCTTCGTAAAGATTCGGATTTAATCTATCGCTACAGTATGAAATATAATGACACAAAGGCGGAGCTGCCGGATAATCAGCAGACAGTTGAAAATCGAAAAGAAAGAGTCCATCCTCGTAGGGGGTTTTCTCAGGCCCGCGGAGCATAACAGAGTATAAATCCATTCTATCTTCAAAACCCTTCACCCAAATTCCAGGAGGTAATGAACTCTTAAGTAACTTCAATTCCTTGGACACGGTGCGGAAAAAATTGGCTCGGTCCGTTGGCTGGAACATCGTGAGCTTGAATTTATGACTATCCGGTGCCGTTTCTTCGATCGAAAAACCTTCGCCTTCGGCGTAAACTGGTGGCGGTATCTCGATTGACGATTCCGATGGTTCCGACAACAGTTCTACTTTTTTATCGTCTTCCTTCTTCAGCTTTTTATTCGGTGAGGCTGTCTTTGCTGCGTCTGACAAAGTCATTTTGGCAAGACCAAACCTTTTGGAGACTTCGGCGTGAGCTAAAACTGTACAAATACAATTATAAAACTCGCAGTTTATTTAGATTAAAAAATCAATAAATCATTCTAACTTAAAAAAAAGTAACGAATAACGACCAGTATTCTTACCTAATTGTGCTTTGATAAGTTTGCAAAGTTTAACGCATACATGCGAGGATCCGACGTGCATGTTGGATGCGATATTTTCAGGTAAGGGCGAGGCCTTCTGCAGTTCCGGAACGGGGGATCGATCAATATTATTTACATCCTCGCTAAGGAGAAACTCGCCACTAGACTCGCTAGACCCTGATTCTTTTTTCGAATGTTCAGCAGAAAATAAACCGGAATCCTCCGGATTTCGATTTATGTTAATAAACAATTGATTGGTATTCTGCTCGATCGTTTTAGTCACTTGTTTATTTTCTTCATCGTTTAGTACTGACTCCTCCTCAGTAAAAACAACACTAATCTCTTCGGAAGCAGACTTTTCTAAGGAATTATTAACACTTGTATTCTTTTGAGCATCTTGACTTTTTGTTTCGATTAGTTCCGAATTACCTTCGGATCCACTTTCCGTTTGAGTAAACAGTCTATTAACCTGGAACAAAATTTTAATTGTTATTTCTAATAAGTATAAAAAAGAAACATACAGTTATACAAATAAATGTAGCACCTGATCTGCCATTCTCTGAGCAACGTTAGCTCGTCCTCTCTCCCTGACTCTCTCCAAGAGTCCTTGAAAATGACTCTCGTGAAAAAAGGACGTTCCCATTAATCTATCCATATATCTACAATCTTTATAAACCTCGAGAAGTCTTCTCATAACCTCGGTAGTCTGCAGCGCAGGATTTTGAGTGAATATTTCCTCGAGCCTCGACATGGCGATTCTCGCTTTCTCGATGTGTGCGGCGAGTTTCGGCTTGATGTTCTCCGTTTGCTCCGCTATCCCATCAATGTCCGCAAGGAAACTGTCCTCGAGCTCAGTTTCCCAGGAAGCGTCCGATGATACATCATCCCAAAGCTCACCTTCGTCACTGTCGTACTCGCCAACCTTGTACAGATCCTGCGGCCAACACATGCTCACGTGGCCATCGACCCACCATACCTTGACACGACCCTCAGGGTAATTGTCGAGGACCTGGCCGGCGGTGCAACCGGCGTCTTCGCCCTCGAAGTTCGCTATGCGAATGACTAGAGTACCCGGCCGGTACTGGAAGTCTGGGTGGTCTTTCAAATCGTATACGCTCACCTCACGTTCTTCCAAAAATGTCGGTCTACGATAAAGAATATTTTTTAAGAACTATAATTTAGAAATTGTTTTTATTAATAAAAGAAAAAACATGTAATTTATTACTCACTGAGGACTTTGACTAGATGTGTAGGTCTTGAACCATTTAATTTTAGCAGTTCTTCCTTGATGATCTACACTTTGAACTACACCGTACATTCTTGACTCTTCCTTTTGATCAACAACAAAATCACCAGGGAAAAATTCCTTATCGTCTAAATGATGAATTGGAAACAGTTGGGTAGATGGAATTCCTACAAATATTGACATTTTTATAGGAGTATTTACTAAGAAATTAACAATATAAGTCTTGAAAAAATTAATTTACCGAATTCTACTGAGCCGTCTTGCCAAACAACATTAGCTTTGGTATTTGTAGAAAGAGTTTCTACAACAATTTTCGTGCCTGGTACCAATGGAGCTGGCGGAACTTTTTTCCTTGCTTTGCAAAGTTTGCGTTTCTTTAGGACCTTCGTCATTAATGCAGGGCCCTTTTTCTTCTTTCCCATTGATGATAAACTCGAGCATCCACTTGAAACCTAAAAACATATAATTTTAATTTAATAATTTAAACACAACTCAAATGTCGGCTTTAAGAATTAATTGTACCGATGCTGAGTCGCTTTGAGAACCAGTGTCTTCGGTATCCCAATCGTCGGAACTTTCGGTGTTCTGATTTTGAGGAGGTGGCGCTAACAAGTTATTACTACTCACTTTAACATCCTTCTCACTGTTAACTTTATTTTCATTATTGACGTCGTATTGCTCCTTTGCATTTTCCTGCGATTTATCCCTCTCCTTTTCTCGTTTTATTTTCTCTTCCACCGCGGCTTTCGACATATTGCGCGATTTTCTTGGACTTTGTTTAGGAACTTGAAAAATTTCTCTTTGTTGTTTTCTCCACTGTTCCCGTGTTATCACATTCTCATCACCTTTGATTACATAAAAATTTCTATCACCCACTTGTAGTGTTGACGGTTCAAAAACATTCAGTAACTTTAGCTTCTTTAAGTCTTCTCCCTCGACTACAAATTTTGGATGAGCCTGGTCTGACCAGGCTCCATCCTTAGAATAAGCTCTGCATTGCCAATGCACACCAACCCAATCAGTTTCCACCTTCTCAACAACAACCTTCGTTATTCGTTGAGGTTTCGATTTTCTTTTTGCTTTCATTTCTTTTGTGCACTGTATCCATTGTGCTTCCTCCAGAGTATGTACAGGACCCCAAAGACTTTGACCTGGATAGAATTCCGATGAATGAGGAAAATCGTTGTCCTAAAAAAGATGTGAAATATGAAATAATGAAATAAATAACTTTTTTTATTGAGACATAGGAAGGTACAAACTGATTCCCGTTTTTCCTCAAAATGCTCCAATCCACGTGCATTTATTTCATTAATGACACATCTGGAGCCATCAGGGGTAGCTAACCATAATTTAAAGTGGACCATTCTAATTCCTCCTACCCAGGAGTCCATGCATACTGCTATATCAGCAGCAAATTCCTATAAAAAAAAAATCAGTTTTAGTATTGAAGAATATATTATAAGTAAAATTAATAAAAAAATATGGAAATTTACCTCAAGTGGTACTAAGTCTTCACTTCTAATATTTGTTAAAACCTGTTTAGTACCAATAACTTGGACGCAAGCAGTTAATTCAATATCACGACAGTAACCTCTTTGTGTATCTTTTCCTTTAATCATGCGTCTTACAACATCACCAGGCATCAAAGTTCTGTCAGCCAAATGAACCTGCAACAATAACTGCATTTTCATAAATAATTGTGTTTACAAATGCATGATGAATTACATTGGTACCTACAAAAAAATTAAAAAAAAAATCTATAGATATTTAGTTAAACAATTGTATATTAAAATAGAGGTTGAAAAAAAATTTAATTTTTGACAAACACAAAAGCAGTGATGTCCAAGTATCATAATTCTATCGAGTATAAACTTGGTGTTCGGAGACAACCAAGACGGTTTACTCATTTTGTAAATAAAAACAAAGACCATTTAATCTTTGTGTTCAACATGAAAATCTTTCTAGACTGTGTAAATCTCTATTAGCAAAACAGACTGAGTGAGTAATCAAATGTAGAATTTTGATTGAAGGCCTGACACCAGCAATAAATTTCAACGAGAATACAATAGCCCAATCTCAGTGCAGCGATGGTATATCAATGATTCATAAATTAATAAACAATCGCGTCAACCTTGTAGCGTTCCGCGCGAGCAGCGGCAACCTGTAAGGTCAGCCCGAGCCATCCATTACAGGGAGGTTTAAGAAAATGTCGATAAAAAAATTGAAATTCCTCAAATCCCACGTCGCCGATAAGGGCGCAAAGTACGATCCGCGTCATGGACAACGAAATAAATTCGTAAAATGGCTGGGTAGAGCGAGCCGGGGGTAGGAGGGGCGGGTGGTGGGTTTCGTACCCGCACCCTACTCTCAGGCCTGTTGAAAAGCTTGCCTTTTTCGAGTTGACGAGCTCCTCGACGCCGGACGGATGCCAGACCACCCGAATCTCGCCCTTCTTCCTCTTGGGGCTGTCCTCGTTGCCGCTGCTTTCGTCCGACAGCTCCTGGTCGTCGTTCTCCATGACGATGCCGAACTCGACGTTGCCGCGCTTGTCCACCCGGTAGACGACATCCTCGTAGAAGTACTGGTTCTCTGCGGCGGCGGCTGCTGCTGCGGCGGCCGTACCCGTCGTCGAGTTGCTCCTCGTCCTCAGATTCGCGCTGGCGTTCCCGTTCGCGGCCATAATAACAAACCGCGCAGCTCAGGCAGCAGCCGCACGCAGTCCGTACGCACACTGCCGCCGCTCGCTCGCTCCCTCTGGGGCAGTCGCGGAGTCGGCTGCTGCTGCTGTGCCGTTGTGACACCAAAACCGGCTGCCCGGAATAACGGAGAGAGAGAGCGACCCAGCTCCGACCTCCTCCTCGCCGATGACGGCCCCTGCGGACGATTCCGCGCCAGACACCCACGGACACGCACTCCTCGCCTCGTCCGGTCCCCGCTCGAGACAGATATATATAATCCGCGACCCTCGCGCCGAGACGATGGCGGCCTCTGCAGCGCGCCCACCGCAGTCCTCGATTTCAGAGTTTCTCCTTTCGCAAATTTACGAATAGGTATGATCGCGACAAGCAACCCTCGCCGACGCAGGCGCGAGCGAGTCGCGCACTGGAAATAGTACTGAGAATGCTACATTAGTAGGCAGGAGCCTGGATTGCCTGGAGCAAGGATAATATGTGGAAATCATCAGAAAAAGCCTTTCTTTCGCGCTTTTTTTCAAAAACGTCGCGATGTATAACGCGATGAAAATGCGTTCGCGGAGCGCTTTATTTTCTTTGCGTCAATTGGATTTTTGGAGAAATCAATGTATGTGCATATGTGGAAGTGGGAATCTATTTAAAGAAGTAAACGATCTTAGGTTCCTATATTCACAATTCACAATAGAAATTCTATTCTCTTTCAAGATTTTTGAAAAAATGAAATATTTGATATAACTTATTGAAAATGTAGCAGTTAATTCTAGTTACGAAGAAAAAAAGTAATAATATCAATTTAAATATTTTTTCATTTATATATACTCTATTACAAATTTTTTATTGAATGTAATACAATCGAAAATATACAATTTAATAATTACATCAGTATGACTTCTTGGCAATAGGTCATAACTTTAATTTGAGAGAAGCATGGACCGCGAGTCTTTAGAAGGCCCTTTTTCACTTGGCTCAAATAAAATTTGCCATATGTTATTAGAAAAATACTGACTGTACACAAAAAGTGTTTAATTAATTTAATTTTTCATTTGAAAAAAAAAAATACTTAATTTTTTCCCGTCAAAAGAGCACTTTATAGTTAAGATTGAAATATTATGAAAGCCCAAAAAGTGAAATTATGCCCTTTTGCCGCGAAGCGTATGGGTATACAATGTAATATTTTGAAGTACTACTTAAAAATACAGAAAATAAGTTAAAATCATTAATTGTAAAGCATGATATACTAAATTGACATTTCTCAGGAAATTCATAAAATTTTTAAATTAGCCTCGAGGTAATACTTTTTACGTTTATATCTTTGAAAATAAAATTGAATAAAATGTTATCTTAATAATAATTATAATTATAATAAAGTAAATAATTAATAGATAGTATACGATTTCAATTTAGGCAGAAGTACCTAAATTAAAATTGATAAATGTAAATGCAAAAATATTTTTTAACACTCCAATACGATTAAACTGCAAAATGCGTACGGTAGAAGCCTTGCCCAAGGCTTTGAAGAATTGTTTGCACTTCATAATCATTTTTGTGATAAAATACGTGTGCCGTAAACGTGGTAGCCACACTGCAGTTTGTATCTCTGTAACATAATAAATTAAAACTTCAGCAACAAAGAATTTGCGTTAAATTATTTTTATAAATTAGAAAGTTTATAGAAATACCCTGAGATGAAGGCAAAATAATACGGAAAGTTATTGGAACGTCCGCACGAAGATATTTCCATATAACTCTGTTTTAGAACCACCTGTAATGCAATACGAAATTACATAAACCTCAATGGCATTTAAATTTTTAAAGCAAAACATTAAACTAAGATCGTCATTTTATTACTTTGTCATCAGAATCTTGAGTGACTTTGATTCCAAGTTCAAGGCACTCAAATCGAACGGGGAGAAATTCAATGTTTCCTGGTTTGATCAACCGCCTTATTGCTCTCTCTATTTGTTTAACGTCACCCTCGTTACCGATATCAATTTCTCCGCAATAGTCAAGCAAGTATCCAGGTTTTACAACTACGAGCTTCGCTTCACTTTGATCGCTCTCTCTACTCGGTGAATTTGAATCCTCAATTTTTATAAATTCTACTGTAGGAGTCCTGAGCAATTGTTTCATGTGATCAAGGCCCGAACATTTTATTATATTTGCGATAGGCGCGAAAATTTCATTAGTTTGCTTATTGCGGCACTAAACAGTAATGATAAGATTTTATAAGTGACATTTTTAATAAACTTTTTAATGTTATTATTTTAAAAAATTACCTTAACAACATGAATAGTTACAGGAAGACAGGCAGTCTTTTTCATTATTTTATGAAGGTTTCCTCTAGTTTGTGATGATATGACATTCCCATTAATTTCATCAAGCACATCACCAACTTCTATTCTTTCCTATTTAAAACATACAAACTTTGTTAACTTGTACATACAAAAAAAAATTATAGTCATTTATTATTTTAAATACTGACACTATCAGCTACCACAGAATTTTTTTCTATCTTGATAATCAATGTTTTTCCCCTTACAAAGCTATAAAAAATATAGAAAAAATTTATATGAAAATCAAATTGCATTATTGAAAGTAAAATTTTTATTCTTACCAGACTGATATGCCTAATGTTCTGCAAGGCACAAATTCTACACTTATACAATCTGATAGTTCCCAAGTATCATCCAAAAAACTAGCATTCCTTATATTTAGTTTAAAATTTAATTTACTAATTTGTAACAATACTGAATATAATATCTCTCCAAGGATTTCATCACCAAGAACACTATCTGGACTGTAATAATCCAGTGCTAAAAATGGGGTTCTTACCTATAAGAAACACAAATTTCTTTTTAAATATTTTTTTTTTTTTTTGTACAAATATTTTATTTTTTATTTATTTTTAGGCACTTACTAAGTAGCCTATTGGAAGATGCAAACATTTGCGATTTAAACATGTCCTTATTAAAAGCCTCAATCTTCCAGTTTGTTCTTGAACTTTCTGGTTTTCTAATACATTTTCAACAATGTATGCATAAGAAATTAAAGAACTAGAAACAGAATAATCAATAACAAAATATTAAACTTTGCTTAAATTGGAAAAAAGTTAACAATTTTTCTTACTCCTCTCTTCTTTTTGCGATATCTTCCATCCACTGCCAAGCTTCTGGAAAATATGGAATACCCACTGTATTCATATGTACAGAAACTCCCTTTTGAAGACATTTTTCAAGGCAACGGCAAAAAGGTATTAGTTCTTCTGTACTATCTGTAATGTCAGCACCTCTTTCTGTGAATCTCCGAGTGAAGCCTGAAAATTAAAAATATTTTATAACATTTCATTATATGAAATATTTCGATTCGCCATTTATACGCGGCGGAATTTTAGTATTTTAAATAGACGGCGGGAAATTGACGAGCTTTCGTATATATCAAAATCAATAAAGTTATCGCGCAGAAACTGCACCGCTTAATAAACGCGTCTTTCTGCGTAAAATAATTACGATTCCATGCAAAATTATCTCTTTATTCGTGAACTTCAAAAATAATAGTACGCTTTAAGTTTGAACAAATTTGTAACATTTAATATGCAACAACGTACTTTATCAAATGCAGTCTATATAACCTCGATTAACTGCATTGCAAATAGTGTTACTCCAAAACCTCTTTCATTGAGATTTGAAAGGTAAAAATAATCACCGCCTCACCTTTCAATTCTTTGATCAAGGGATCCGAGACCGACATCACACATTTCTCGATCTGTCTCTTCGATTGACGAAAAAGTGCAGCTCCAGCACTCAGTCCGTCCTCTTCTACAGACTACAGGAACAGGACTCGTGACGTCGCGATTGATATCTGATATATATATGGTGTATTCGCACCTGCGGTGAAGTAAATTACGTTGCCGTGGATCTATATACCTTATATTCTATTCTATTTTTTTTTTTACTCCGTCCAATCACATAACCTAAAAAATCAAGTGTTTTCTATATGTATCAGCTGGTATCAGACTACAGGAGTCTGATGGTGAATTTTAAAATAGTTGTAAAATATTGACTTTTATTTTTTTATTCGACAATGTGTCGTTATTTATACTCAAGATATTCTGTTTGTGATGATAATATAGATTTTTTAAATGATTTTATTAAGACTTTATTGTATATACATTGGGTCGAGTGATATTCCTTGAAAGGACATCATAAGAGGCAAATTTTATTTCTTCATTCCAGTGCACTACTTCATTCAATGAAAATAGTCTATTCGACTTTCTAAGTAAGAATTATACTAATTTATCTACAAATACATATTTAAATTTTTTTTAATGTTTTAGGTTATATTCACTATAAGTTATTTTTGGATTAAAAACGTAATTTACGTGCCTTGATTGGAGTGTAAAGAAGTAGACGTAAACGTAAACAAAAATAACCGTAAGTGATGCGCGATTATCTATATTTGTCTGCTTACTTGTCGCGGATTGTTACTGATTCAACATATTGCAACGAATTTCATTGTTGCAGACAATGGCTGAAGCTGGCCCATCCACGAATAATACATACCTGCAAACGCGCAGGGGTAATCGCGGCGCGAGGAAGCCACAGTACAAAACCAGAGAAAACACTGAAGATGTAGTCCCTCCTAAAATTATTATTAGGAAAAGGCCACCGCGAATGCCAAAATTGCCAAATGGGACGATAGCACCTAGAGTTTCTATCAGACAGGTCATCGAGAGCAGTGAAACTGTTGTACAAAATGCAGAGGGATGCATTGCTCAAGGTAGCCAGACTGTTTCTCAGGTTATACATATAGAGCAGCTGGTAGGAGAGTCAGAAGAGCAGTTGGCCAAAGTGCAATTAAACCAGGATTTTGATGTTTGTTTATTTTAATTTTCATAAATAATAGTATAATAATTATCAGTTTTAGTTTCACTTTTATTTGCTTCAATTTTTTCTTTTATTTGTTGAGAATTATTGTACTCTACTGATAGTTTATACTCAGTATGCATTCATTTATAACTGTCTTTTTAGCAAGCAGAAAGTACTGCACCAACAACACCTGAAAAATTAATCAATGAAAGCGGCAGGAAAAGGGTGAGAAGACCTAGAAAACCTAAAAGAAATCCAGGTGAAAATGGCTATGAAAATGTTGAACCAAGTAATGTTGAAGTTCCTGAACAAAGTACAAGTATTTATAAACAAAAGAAAGACTTTGCAAAGAAAAAAGAAATAGAGAAGAATTTTGAAAAGAGAGTTAGAAATCATTTACATAAATCTCAACAAAAAGCAGCTAGAGAAAGTAATATACAAAAAAACAGTGAAAGAGCTGAACAGATTGCAAAGGAGCGTAAAGCTATGAAAGAGAATAGAAAAAAGGAAAAAAGAGTATTTTGTGAACATTTGTCAATTGAAGTAGTGAAAAGACTGTTAGCTGTTCAAGACACTGAGAAACCTAACATTATTGAAGGCAACATTCGAATAAATCCTAGATGTTATCAAAATGCTTATGTTTCTTTAACCACTGGTGAACAAGATATTTTGATAGTAGGTTTAAAAGATCGTAATCGAGCACTTGAGGGAGATTTAGTTGCTGTGATAATAAATAATCCAGAGAAATGGTTCAAATTGAATGAAAATAGTTTCCAAAAAACTGGAGCAGTTGTAAGTATATTAGAAAAGAATCATCCAAGGAAAGCAATTGGATTTCTAAAAAAGCAAGATGTGTTTGTATTCCTGAAACCAAGAGATTGTAGAGTACCTTTAATGAAAATAAACCCAAAAACTGTTCCAAGAAATTTCTATGATAATCCAGATCTTTATAAAGAAACATTATTTTTATGTAATATTATTGATTGGAAAAAAGTTGATTTTGCAGAGGGGTGAGTAACAATTTTTTTTAACAGTTCATAGAAAATGTGTTGAGATAATTCTGATAAATAAAAAAAATTTATTTTAGAGAAATTTTGGAGATGGTTGGTGTTAAAGGAGATTTAAGTGTTGAGACAAATGCTATTTTACTTGAAAACGATTTAATTTTATCTCCATACGATACAGAATTACTACAAGATATACCACCTGCTGATTACATTCCAACTGAATTTGATTTTGCAGAAAGAGAAGATTTGAGAAAGACATGCATATTTACAATTGACCCTGCAACTGCTGTTGACTTAGATGATGCAGTGTCTTGTAAACCATTAGAAAATGGAAATTTCGAGGTACAATACAACAAAAACAATTTACACACTAATAAGACTTTCAAATAATTAATTGTAAAATTTGTTGTCAGATCGGTATTCATATAGCGGACGTAACGCATTTCTTAAAAGCATTTTCACCTCTGGATAGAGAGGTAGCTGAGCGAGCCACGACAGTGTACATGGTTGACAACGTGTACCACATGCTGCCACATCAATTATGTTTAGTTTGTTCATTACTGCCAGGCCAAGACAAATTGGCTTTTTCCGTAATTTTAGAGGTAACGCCTACAGCTGAAATACGTAATTATCGTTTTTCCAAAACTGTGATAAACTCCTGCTGTAAAATGGCATATCAACAAGCACAAACAATGATAGACGACGAATCATACGATTGGGAGAAAGACGGTTCGCTTAAAATAGTCGGCGATTACAAGCCATCGGACTTGTGCACAGTTGTTCGAAATCTTTATGCTATTTCTAGTCAACTAAGGAAAAAGCGATTCGACGATGGAGCACTAAGAATTGATCAACCGAAATTATGTGTATTTTTAGATAAGGAAACAAGATTACCGATTTCTTACAAGTTAGAAGAAAGGATTGAAAGCAACAGGTAAACTGTCATTTATACAAATTATAAAATTCACATCCCTAAATAAATAATAGCTGTAGAAATATATTTTTAGCCTGATTGAAGAATTTATGTTGCTGGCAAATATGACAGTTGCGAAACACTTGTATGAGACATTACCAGAAGTATCACTGTTACGTTCACATGCGGAGCCGTCGATGCGAATACTCACTAAAACGCGTGACTTACTTTCTAAATTTGATGTTACATTAGATGTGGATTCTGCTAGATCTCTACACAATAGTTTAATTACGCTTGAGCCAAATGCAAGGGATAAAGCGAAAGAAGGCGATTTAACTGCTCAGTATAGAATGATGGTGATAAATAGTTTATGCGCCAAATCCATGACGGTAAAAATAATTTAAATTTAATTTTTTATTTTAATTATGGTTTAATAAGAATATTTTAATACTTCAGCGAGCGGTATACAAATGCTCTGCATCAGTCAAGAATAAGAATGGTTTGAAGCATTATGCGCTTAATGCTGAGTTTTATACACACTTTACTTCGCCAATAAGAAGATACCCCGATTGCGTGGTACATCGACTTCTCTACGCATCCATCAAGAATCAACCTCTACCCAACGAATGGAATAAGCAACTATGTACAAAGTAATTTTGTGAAACCAAACTTTAGCTGCTATCTTCTTTTTATTATTTTGATAAATTTTTTAATCGATGAGAGTTTTCTTTTAGGGTGGCAATAAATTGCAATGCAAAAAAATACTCAGCTAAAATGGCACAAGAACAAAGTAACGCACTATACTTTACATACATGTTAGACGCCCAAGGTTCCATGAAGACAGTAGCAATTGTGATGGACGTGAAAAAACAATCGGCAGATGCTATGTTATGCGACACTGGACTCAAAGTTCGACTATATTTTTCGGACACAATTGAAGAGACTACCTCCGAGTTCACAATGGATAATGACGTACCCACTGTTAAGTTGACTTGGAAAGAACAACAGATTGTTCAAGTAGGTCTTATGCATATTCATTAAGCAAATGCAAATAAAACAAACCGGCTTAAATGTTATAATGCTGTAAAATTTTTTTTGTTTAGGTGATCAACATATTCAGTATACTGCACGTCAAAATTACAAAACATCCCCAATTGTTTAGGCTTCAGGGTATTATATTGCCCCCCATAAATGTAGATGCAGAAAATGGTTGCATGCCTCTAACTGCCATTCAGAATAATGTCAAAGACTATACGACGGAAGTGCTCGAGGTAGGCAAGGATAGCGATAGCGATAGTGACAGCGATAGTGACAGTAGTAGCACATCATCTGACGATTCGTAGATTATTTATGTAGAGAAATAAACGAAAAGAGACTTTCTGTATGCGTGAAAATGTATTTATTGAGAAAGTTTTGTCGATTTACATATCTATATAATTTACGGTACATTGAATAAATTCGCTTCGCTGTCAAGATACAGTAAAGCTATATTGTAAATCAAATTTTCTTTTTGTAAATAAAACTTTTTTTTCCAGAAAATGTTTTCAATTTATTTAAATAATTAAAAAGCATATTAAACTTTTATCATTTATATTATTTTTTTATACATGCTCTCTTACTTTCACTCAGGCATACTTATAAATTGAGAGAAAATTCGTAGTAATTTACTGTTTACCTTTACCCCGAAAATCGATGACCACAAGGTATCGCTACATATGCATACTTCATAATGAATTAATCGCTTTCATATCAGTATATAAAAATACCATTCATATTCATATCTAACTTCTTTTTACAATATACATACCATTACTTTTTCTACTTATTAAATAGGTTTAAAAGTTTTAGTAAATATCTCCAGTGAAGATATGGTTCGAACAAGTTGATAGCAATAAGAAAGAAGAGAAAAAGTAATTTAAGTAACGCCCATAATTATTTTAGACCATTTTTCAACCTCGAGTTGCTATTACTTGACGTATTAGCAATACGACAATTTTGGACTAAGTTGTACAGTGATAGTGCTTATAACAAAAATTACTTATGCAGGAGTTTTGTGCAAATAAGATCTAAATCATATGATGCGATATGTTCATTTTAAATTAAGATAAATATTTATTACATGATAAACTCTGCTTAAGAACTAATGACTCATTACTAAATAAGAAAAAAAAGAATAAAAAATATTAACAACAAAGCTCGTGCAGAATAAATCGCTCGATTACATAGAACCCGAATTTTTAAAATTTTTATTATACTAGAATAATAACGAAAATCGCATCTTGGTATTCAGAAATTGCTACATTAGCAAAATTGCATTTCAAATTTTCAAAGTCAATTTTAAAATATGGTTTTATGTTTTTGGAATACTAAGATGAGAATTTTTAAGAAATCTTATTCTAATACAATAATTAGAAGTTAAAAAAAAGAATGATTGGTAGTCTTTGATTAAAAAGTTAACGATTTAAATTGGTAATTTATTTGCAACATAGTTAGTTATTTATCTATCAATAGAGTTATGAAGATAATAAGTTATAACAAAAAGGAAAACGATTTAAGAGTTTTAGCAGATTTTGAAAAAGTGAAACGTTGAAATTCCTTTTTATCATCAATACAATTTTACTTTTTTTTTAAAGGAATTTTTTTTTTATTTCTATCTACCCCGACATCTACGAGTAATTTATGTCACTTATACAATTTATATTTTTACAACATTATTATATTTCTATACGTTGTATTTTCGCAAATTTTAGTCTCTTAAAGGACATAGTTATATATGCTTACCTTAAAACTGATTCCTCTAACTTTACTAACAATTAAGATTAATAAATTTTAAAAAAATACAACGTTAAGAAATTTTAATTGATTGTATATCCTACCATTCGCTCACAATTTTCAGAAATAAACAATTTTTATTAACCTGCTACCAAGAAGATACTATTCATATTTGCTCACTCACTTGCAATAAGACGATTTAATTTAAAAATGTCAAGTATGTTCGCAAAACAACTTCATAATTTATTCGATTTTCGCCTTACAGTAAACCGGCAATAATTAATAGTAAACCAAGAAGGAATCGAAGAAAGAACCATTAATTTTCTCAGATTAAATTTCCTCTTGTCAATCTTAAACATTGACAGATCTATTCCTATTTAGTTTTCTCTATCCTTGCTTCGCTGATATTTCATCAACTACGTTAATGTAGTCCTATGCCGAAGTTCATATCTCACAGTTATACTTAAAAAAAAATATATTAAAAAAGAAAAAGAAAAAAAAACACCTCTCTAAAGTCGCAAACCGTCATAGAAAATCAGAACGGCTATTGTACCTCGCAATGTATAATCCAAGAAATCTACGGTTCAGATAGTTCTGCGATCGATCCGTTAGCTCGTGGCGGTAGTTTGTTGTGATTGTGATTGCTGCTTATTTCGGTGCTCGTAGTTCACCAGTCGCTGACCGACGAGATACTTGTCGTTCTTGATGTGCTCGTAGAGCTTGCGGAACTGCTTAATCTGTATGCTGATAATGATACAAACAACGTTGACCAGCAGCAAGAAGGGATACAGCCGACGGGCTATAAGAATCTGCATCTGGATATTGGTGATGAAGAGGGGCACCAGGCCGTGGGCCACGGCGTATGGGACCGCTAGAGCGAGACCAAAGCAGCAGATTACCGGTGCTGCAAGCTCTGTCACTATGAAACGGAGGTCCATTTCTCGAATGCCATCGTTGTACGCTCGCTCGATTGCCAGCCTCAAACGCCACTCTGGTCCCATCATTGTCACCGCCGTTGCAATTTTAGTGTACAAAACGCCTGTAAAATGGAACATTTAAATGTTAACATTTGAATATTAAATAATGAAATGAATTTTAAGTCACTTCTTTTACTACACCAGTGGAAAGTTTATTTAGTTTTTAAGATACATACCCAAAGCCCAGTCTTGCCAAACAAATAGAATGGGGCTCTGTTCAATCGGCACTCTGAGAGGTACAACGACGACGAGCTCGAGTAAGAGGCCAAAGAGCAATGGAATAACGCCAACGAGAAGAACGGAAGAAACAGAGGCCTTTGCGCCAATTATGGCCCAGTGCTTGATTCGGTCGATAATTGCGCGGCGACCACGCGGCAACCACGACAATGCAAGGGCCATTCCTCGAGCTGCAGCCCAGCACACGTATGTACCGCAAGCGATCGTGTAAACCTCGTGCACACGACCCGACAATGCTGCAGCCTCGACTCCATCTACAGAATAGAGAAATCATTCATTATAACATTTTTCAAAAAACACAAGAACACAGAAGATAAATCTTAAAAAAAATTGATGAATAATTAATTAACCATTGTTGGTGGGCATAGCGGGTGGAAGTACAGGTGGAGAAGGTGCGGGTGCTCCGACCATCCACAGTGCCATGACTCTACGGCCAATCCAAACAGGCAAAGTCATAGCTAAGAGACTGGCAATCACGAGGGACACGCACACGCATAATAACAAGCCCAAGAGCCTTGCAGGGAACCATTTAGGCCTGACGTATGGTTGAAAACCGACAGGTCCTTCACGATGGAGTAGAGCTTGGTGTGCTGCACCAAGATCTGGATGTTGGGGTTCCTCGATTACCGCAGCTCCTGGCTCGTCGGTTTGTTCGCCCAACAGATATGATTGAAGGTCCAGCAGCCAGGCGACTACAAGACACCAGCCACGTATCAGTGCTTTTAACCATGTTCTAGTGTGGGATTGTTCCAGTAGTGCTGGCAGAATCACTTGCAACAATAATAGTTCCAGGGAGAGTTCGCTTATCTGTAACAATTTATGTCTCTTATTAAAAAAATAGCCAGTTGCTCTCAAAGAATGAGTATGAAATGAATAGATGTTTGTAATGAAAAAGACAATGAAGACGCATTTAAGTGGATTTCATACTTGAGTTTCCGTTTGCACAGTGACGGTGTACGGTAGGAAGCCAGGCCAAATCCAACGAAGAATCTTCACCGGCAACCAGAGCATGAGCAAAATTGCAGTGCCGAAGATTACAGCAGAGGCGACGAGTCGTCGAGCGTGTCGCAGTATTGGCAGATGGATCATTTCTTGAAGGGGTGAAAAATCTGGGTCGTTGAGATTACGTAGGAACCATAGAACACCCGGACGCAACACTTCGCGAAGCAACATGATGAACGAGGCAAAGTAGTAGACGTAGATCATGCCGACGAGCCAGTGAATGAACATGGAAGTGCCAGGAGCGAGGCGGAACGACGATTCACGGTCGCGCAGAGTAGCGTCGAACATTGCCAATGAGCAAATGTCCAGCCACCAGCCGCAGACCAGAGGCAGCACACCAATCTCAACTACACTGAGCAGCGATACCTGAAAATATAAACTGTTAGATAAAATGTTTTCATTTTTTTAAAGTGAAATAAAACGATGATTACTAACTTTAACGATTACGTAACCAAGCCCAAGTACACGTTGAGACCGCTGGAATCCTAGAAGAGCTGCGAGCGCATGTAGTACGACTAGAAAAACGCCGAGAACGCAGTATCCACAAAGGGTCGTCAATAGTCCTTCAAAGTGAGAAGCAGCCACCATCTCCTGTGCTCGTAGCAGCGATATCGCATAATATCCAACTTGGTATGGTAAAAATGCAAACACCTATAAAGAAAATATAAGATAGGTAATTGAATTTTAACGAAAATTTCAAAATTTCAATGCTTTTTTAGAAATGGAAATGTCACCAACCATAATGAATAGAGTATTAAGAGACATGACCCAAAAAACGTGCTCGAGGAAGAGTAGAGAACCGTCGAGACCCAGAAGCCTCTCCCACGTGAGCTCTTCAGCAGGTCGATCCCATTCCATTGGATTCCAGTTGGCCTCTTCTGCTTCAGCTTGACCTTGTTCTCGCCATTCTGCTCCCACAGCGACATTTCCTGGTTGTTGCGGATCTACATCAGCTTCGCCAGCTGCCGCTGCTGCCTCATTTACGTTCACATCATTCTGAGCAGCAGGAGCTGGTCCAGCTGCGGGTGCCGCTGCACCTGGACGCTCTGCCATCGCTCGAAATAACATCTCCACTGGATTACCTGCTACTAATATTAAAGAAATTAGAATCCAGGAAAAGAAGGTTTCTTTTAGTACAGTAATAAAATTACCGTGATTATTGGCCTCTTCGGGCCTAGGTTCTTCTGCAAATGGTGGTATATTGTTGTTGTTTTGTGCCTCGGGTTGGATAGCTCTTTGCTGATCTTGAGCCTGATCTCCTTGCACAGGGTTGTCAATTGGAGGCAGCTGCACATTATCACGTTCCAACCACTCTGGACCACCAGCATGCAAAATTTGCTCCCTCAGCCAAACCAGTCCAAGGAACGTAAATAGTGTACAAGATATTACAAAACAACCATGAAAAACATCGGAAGATATGTTTTCTGTGGAAAGCATATCCATTGGTAAGGACATCACCTAAAATTTACATTATAATGTATCAGTAAAATTAGTATAAAATTATTTTTAAACTATCCTTTGCTGTTTGAATGAAGAAGTTTATATGTTTTATCTAATTAAAGAGAGTTAATCTTTAGTATTTTAATTATTATATAAAGAACCTTGTATGCAACATAAAATATCATTTTTTTTCTTACAATATTATTGAAGATAATTAAAAATTAAACAAAATAGTTTAAAAACTCAATGAAACAATTTACAGCTTAAATATTTAACTCTTTACCCTTACTAGAATTTAACTGAACTGCTATTAGTACTAAGATTTTCATTAGAAAGTATTAAATGTATATATCATTAGTAATTAATTATAAATAACCATTTTTGAAATATATGCAAACTATAATTTAAATTTATGTTCTTTTTCCTTTGAAAAAAATGAGATTAGAAAAGGCACAAAATATATTGAATTAAGGTCAAGTGCTAATTAAATTTCCTGACTTCTCCAATTCAAAGCAGTCTACATAATTTTCATACCCGTACAAGATCTAAAGAGCCGCTGAATACTGCTCTGTAGGTTCTGCATGCAGTAAGTGGCACAATTCCTAACCAAGCAATGGCCACTAGGGTATAGTGCAGCCAATACTTCACAGCTGTAACAACACTGGAGCACAGTCCACCAATAACATCTCTCAGTGGCAATCTTCTCGGCATGTCTGGACTGTAGATCGGTGTAAAGGAAAAGCGATAGCCACAGAGCTCGCAGTACTCCTTCCTGGAGTATCTCATCCATTGTACCAAACATTCTTGATGGATCCACTTGATGCTTCCAGTGCATATGCATGGATGAAAGAGTGGCCGATCAGCCATACCCTCTGATCGACACACTCTGCATATGTCAGCGCTTAACATGTCCTCCGTCATGTTTGCTGCTCAACGATGTGAATTCCACCTTCTAGCAAAAGTTACCTCCTCCTGAGTTCAGACCTCAGTGAAAATTCTGAAAAGAAGGCATCGGAATGACTTTTATTTAAACTCTTGCCCAATGTCATCTCGGGTCAAGTGCGGAAGGAGTTTTATTAAGAATTAAGCGAAATGCAGGCGGTAATTTCGCGAGCCATTTGACAGGCGATCAAAACAAGTGGTGATTATTTTTGGACTCGTACACGCGCACTCACAGCGAAATGATCGCGCCAGTGAAAGGGATTCGCGCACCTCTTGACGACCAGGCTGTTTTTGCCTCGCTCGACGAGGCGATTAACGAATCAAATGACCAGGCGATTTGATCGAGGGGCAAAACCCAATATACGCGTGAATCGGAGAAAAAACTCACCTGGGGGAACGGCGATGCGACGCTCATCGAAAAGTCATCGAGGAAGGCAGCCTCCCGCTGGTCGCTGGCAATATGTGTACAATTTGCGAAACTCGCACCGCTCGTTTTATTATCTCGCTCGTCTCTGCTCTTCCGTGTTTTCGCCGTTTCGACTCGCAGCTTGGCTCTCTCTTTCTCTCTCCCTCCCTCCGTCGGTTGCGTTGTACAAAATTTTACCAGAACTTTATATTGAAGTCGTCAATATTGCGTCAGTAGCGCAGGGGGGATTGGGATTGGGGGAAAAGGAAAGGGTTGCCGTTGTGTCTTGCGTGTCAAATGTGACGGGTGTATTACTGTATATATAGAGTTCGCGCTGAGCGGTGTCCCGTGTCCGTATTAACCCGGGTCACTTACCCAAAGACGGTGCTCGAACGTATTGTGACGTCAGGGTTTACTTTCAGAAAGCAACACTTGCAGCACTGTCCTCACTCGTCAGAACGACTCGTCGAGAGTTCGAGACCGGCAAAATTTTAGATTCGTCAATTGTGGTGTAGAGTCGCCGAACAAAGACGACTTTATTTGTTTCAAGTTTTTAGTAGCATTTATTTATTCCTTGTTTTAATTGCGTTAGTGAGAAGTAGAAAAAAGGACGCAGTTGTGAGTGACCGTGTGTTGAAACGAACAGTTATAATTAATTTAATAAGTTTTTATTGACATAAACAATAACGGACAGTTAGCCTATGTAGAAAGTTAAGTGATCTTTTATTGTTGCCATTTATTTACCCACATTGTCGTACAAGAACTTTTACCCTGGAACTACATTTTCTACTGCGATAAATTCGAAGGTACGTTTTTGCTTAAATAGTTTACCCGATATGCTTTTACATATAAAAACATCTTCGCAGTTTACCACATTTTGTATACGCATTGATTTATTTTTTACATGTATTTTATATGATACGTTATCTTAATCATCTGTTTTTGTTTTACCGCCACTTTTATTTTCAAAATAATCAATTTAACGTTGTCGTAATTTCGAATTCATAATTGAATAATATTGTCCTTTTGCACATGTTGATTCTTCGGGATTCGGTTGTATACCCATACCTATATACAGTCCCAAAACAAAGACTATGTTGACCTTTGGGAGTGTCAGAAATTATACGTTATTTATTTACTTATTTCTTGCTGGATTATCGCTTCCTCATAGAGGAAGCTTTGTTAATACTAAAATTTTAGTTTCATTTAAACTTTGTGGGAACATGTTTTATGGTATTTAGAGTTCGAAAAATTATTCTTAGAAAATGTCTATAATGATGTGTTCTAAACTACTCTGCGAAATGCTTTGAAAAAAATAATGATAATGCAGAATAAAAATATAAATACGATAAAAGTAAATATGTACCAATATTTTATGTGAATATAGTCCGTTTATATTGAAATCCTTTTATTCGAGAAAAACATTTTGATATGTTAATAGTTAATATTTAAAATACAAATATTTGCGGTAACCATTGATATATTAACTATTAAGGACGTTCTCCGGCAAATCAAATTTCTTACAATTTTTTTTAAATTAACAGGAAATGTTCTTTAAAGTGTCCTT
>JAWWEN010000020.1:4325233-4337711 GCA_035582955.1 Sycophila texana
ACTAATTTATTTTGTTTAAAGGAATGTTTAGTAATTTAACTGACAATTGTAATAACTTGTATTAATTGCAATTAATTGAAATTTAATTCTTGAATAAAAACTAGTTTACTAATTTACTAATTTACTACGCTTTACTAATTTATTTTGTTTAAAGGAATGTTTAGTAATTTAACTGACAATTGTAATAACTTGTATTAATTGCAATTAATTAAAATTGAATTCTTGAATAAAAACTAGTTTTTGTGTTACACTAATCTTGTTTTCACAAAGAAAGTGTTACCTCAATTTTTTTTTGTATTTTAATTACAATTTTAGTATAAAAATAATAAGGAGAAAACTCTACTTCTCACCGGTGCTGTAACTACTTTACAAGTTCCGTGAGAATGTTAAACAAAAATAGATGTAATCTCTGTTGCAGAATAATTGTTCCACTCTTTTCACGGTGAAAGTGTGAGACTCAATTTTATCAAGATTTTCCGTGTTTAAGATGACTGATTAACCGAGTTGCTCCTTTCAAATAAAGACGAATAATTTTCATTTACTTACAGTCAAACCAATTAAATTCTTCTGGATTCTAATTATTTGAAATAGTTAAAATACAATTAAAATTGAATAAGGCTGAAACTTTCGCCAAGTTGATTAAGCGAACTAGAAAGAGTGTCGCTACCTGCAAGGATTCTGGGCAAAGTCGCCCTCGGCATCGCTCATGCAGTGATAGAGCATGCATTGTGCGCAAGAGAGGCAAGATACGGAGGCGATGCCGCGCCTCACGGGATCCGGGGCGTACTCGCAGGCGCCCCGTGGGTTGTGTTGCTCCGTGTACATCTCTTGACAATGCTTGCAGCGCAGCCTCAGATTACCTCGACCTCCCTTACCCATCATCCCTGCGTTGCTCTTTGTCGGCTATAAAAAAAAACACAGGAATCGATCAGATCAGTTTTTTTTTTTTTTTATTCATTATGAATTCCAATTATCAATTATCAAATAATATGGCTAAGGATTTTTTTTTATGCTGTCGTAAATTTCCTCAAATAGAAATGCAAAGTTAGTCATAAATTTTTTATTTTTGGAGATACTGTCAATAAAAAATATTAAAATTGAGTCATCTGTAATAATTTTATTTAATGTAACAATATTTTAATTAAAGTTGCTTTTGATTATTCTAAAAAAGGAATATTTTCATTTGTTATAAAGCAATATTCAGTTAATGATATCACGAAGCAGATTAGTCATTCCAGTTTATTATTTTGTAGGTATAATTTAGTTTAGTGAAACAATATTCAACTGTTAATTAAAAAAATTAATTATTACAAGTTCAATTAGTAGAACCTTTTAATCTTCTTTATTATATTCCAATAAAAATAACTTTTTTCTCAGAAAGAAGATAAATTTAAAACAACATGTTCGCGCTAATTATAATCATTCTAAAAGTTACCTGAGACACGAGGATGTCAGGTTTCTTTAAGGATCCCCCCGAGTTACTACGGTCGAGCCTGTCAGGTTTGTACTGCTGCTGCTGATCGTCTATCACGGGATATAAGTATTCGTGATTGAGGGTCGTCAGCTGTACGTAGGGGTAGTTGTCTGAGGCGAGATCCGTCGTTACGGATTCGAGAGGATGGAGAGGCGAACGCGGCGCGGCCTGCTGATGCAAGTAATGATGCGAGGGCACCTTATTTATCGATGAACCGATACTGTGAATCGACCTGTGAGGATCCAGAAGATCTGAACACTGAGAATGATAATTCGGCATTCGGCTGCGGTGCGACCCGTCCGTCGACTGGCGTGGCTCCGGTGGTTCCACTGGCAAGTTTAATGTCTACAAAGTAAAAAATTTACCAGTTTAATTATTTTGTTTTCTCATTTCTTTTTCTTTTTCGTTTAATCAGAAACTTTCATTTGGGAACACTCACCATAAAAACCTCATCATCACCACCATCTGCTTGTCCATTTTGATCAGATAGTGAAGATTGTTCGGCAAGTCCTGTAGTGAACAATACTTCTGTTAATAAGTACTCATGTAGACTGTGAAACTACTCTATTGCCTTCAAGCTTACCAATTAAATCCAAGATCAATTGTAGCAGTAAAAAACGTAAATTATTTGAGTTTGCTTTGTTTTGATTTCGCTTATACATACAAACAGATATGGTCCAAAAATAAAAACTCAAAACATGAAAGTCTTTAAAATTAAAATTGAATGATTATTGCAATTTATACTATTATTAATCTTTTTAATAAAGAATTTAAAATCAATAAAATTTTATCTGCAGTACGTTAACATATTTACATAAGTGAGTGAAGGTGAAATGAAGCTTACAACAGGTTATCATGCTGTACTGTTAGAGTAAAGGAAAACTTATTAAATGATGCTGACCTTCTAGTAATTCTTCGACTGCAGTCCGAACACCTTTGTCAAAAGCGCGTGCATCGGCAGCTGTTTGAAAAGTCAGTCCAAATTTCTTCTCTCCTGTGCGCCAATGATGAAACGTGGGCATCACTTTGTTATATTCAAAATCTTTTTTTATGGTACAACTAAGGACCACCTGCAACAGTTTATTCCAAAAAATTTAGTTTTTTTCTAAATAAAGTCAGCACTATTTCTTTTATAATCACATTATTCATTTTATACATTATGCACAGATTCTAAGAAAATTCAATAAAAAGCTAAAAAAAGACGAAGCATTTTTTCAAGGTATAAAAATCAATTTTATATTTTCATGAGTACATAAATAGTTATGTGATAGTAAAAGGAATTACACATTTTAATTTGTAATAGCTCTTGCTAATTGCTATTCTTCACTTAATTACCTGCATTTAAAAATTTGTTTTATTCTATAAAACTTAATTATATATGATTTATTAGGTGCTGTAGGATAATAGCTAATTAAGTTAAAATAGGAAGAAACTTACAGACTGATCTGTGATCCTCTTCCCATAAATGAGATATTCGTGTCTTCTTTTGGGTGCACCTGGTGGAGAAGTGCTAGAGGATCCATGACCCTGACAGTTGGCTGTTGTAGTCACAGAGTGCGCAGAGTTGGTGGTAGAGGGTGCAGGGGTGACTGCTGTTGTTGTAGGTGTCCCAGTTCCATTCGTTGTGCCAGACTGGTGTGTCCCAGTTGAGGTAATTGGTCTTCTTCTCACAGAGACATTGGCTAAGCCACCTCCACTCAGTGGTACCCAGCCTCCGGAACTGTCATCTCGTGTCATCACCTGTGCCCGTACCCTCACCAAATAGTTACCACTACAAAAGAAAAAGCATTCAATTAAGAAAATGCAATGATTAATTAGTATTTAGATGTCATTTTAATAATTTATTAAAATCACTTTTTTCAAAGTGCCTTAGTAATATTAACTTTCTGTATTGCTGAAATTACAAAACCAAGATCAATATTCTTTAAGAATTTATCTAAATAATCTGATCAAGAAGAAAGCTGATATCTTATCATTTAATTCCAATTGCTGTTAGATGTACAAATGTGATATCAATAATAATGTTCAGTTCATTCAAGGAATATGATATTCATTCAATAGCATTTTTTACAAACAAATATTTGCTTTTTGATAAATTCAAGTGAAGATAAAAAAAATTACACATGAGAAAACATATCAAGTCAAATCTGCTTTAGATGTTGTAGATTGTACTTTGTAGATTAATCTATTATTTAACTAGATCTATCACAACAAAAGAAAAATACTGTATTAATGAAAAAAATATTTGTTTAAACAAGCTTATGATAAAATATATAATAAATTATTAGAACTCAACAACTCTTTCTCTCTTTTTTCCTCTGTCTTATTAGAAATTATTTTATAATTTGAAAATAAAACTGATTTTTTAAAAGTTTGTTACAAATTTTGCATAAACAAAAAAAAGTTTTATAACATAAATTTGATTTTATCACAATCTAGAAGAATTTATCATTTAATCACATGGCTCTTGATAACTGGAACATGTTTCTCTCAATGAAACAGGGCATTCATTCAACAGTATTGATTAATAGTAAACATCAATTCAGCCAGAAAAGTTCAAGGGTCATGTTAGTGGCATAGAACTCACATTAAAGTATCTTGCAAATCTAACAAATTTGCCATTGCACTGCAACAAACCAGTTAATTTTGCGCAATAAAAATAACAATATTTAATACACTGAATGAACAGCCAATTCATTCAGTGATACTTATCAAGATTCAGTCGAAACCTGAAAAGCAACTACTGTCCACGTAAAGTACAATCTGCCAGTTTCAAACCAAGACTGAATCTTTGCTAAATAAAAGCAATCGGACCAACAACAAAGCAGTTGAAGTAACTCTTAAGAAACGATGAAACAAAGCCAGGTAAAGGATATCCACCCGACCCGACAAACTGCAGACTCTAACTCAAGAATTTAGCCAGTATCGCTGCGTGCAGCAGTGCACCTGCCACCCATCGCTGGAGCCACGACACCAGCAGGTGAGTTCCTCGTGGTCACCCCAAGCTCCAAAAACCCCCACAGCCCAATAAGAACACTCGAGTCCCCGCGCCCAAACGACGGACATTAAAAAAGTCTATAACAAACGGGGCACGCTCCAAGCCCTACCGAGAGTGCATATACTCGCTACTATGATCAGCTGAAGTCGCAGGCTGGACATCGCGAGTCCCGCGGAAGGGCACATGACATTATACTCACTCCTCCGACGCCTCTGTCATGGCTCGAGCTGTCTGCGCTGCGGCGGCGGCGGCGGCGACGACGGCGGTGGCCCTTAGCCTTACTCGATGCCCACCTTCTCGCACAGCTCACCATTTTCGTTGCATTGGACCGACATCGGGGGGGCCCCTGGGCTCTCGTCCTGGCTGGCGCGCCCCCGGACACTCGCGCACGCACTGCACACACGCTCTCGGCTCGCCCTCGGGGGAGGAGAGTGGGGGCGGGGGGCAGGGGAGGGGGAGGCTGCACGAGGACTCGTCCGCACCTGCGGGCACTGGTGCTCACTCGCGTGGGGCGACACACGACGACGACGACGGCGGCGGCGACGACGACGAGGAGGACGCTGGGCGCGCGCGCGCGCCTCTATACACACTCCGCTCGCTCTCGGAGTTTCTTCGTCTCTCTCTCCCTCTTTTTCTGTCTCTTTCTCTCTTTCTCTGTCGCGCGCGGGGGTCCTCCTACGTGCTGTGTGCGCGCCTCTCTGCCGTCTCGCTCGCTCCTTTTAGGCTATGCGCGCGCGGTGAGTACAGGAAGCGCCCCAGGCCCCAGCCCTCGCACGCTCGCGGCAGCGCGCGACTCTCGCGGTCTCCTTGTGAAAGAGCGACGGAGCGAGAGGAGCTGAGGGGGAGAGAGAGATGGGCATATGGAGCGCGGCTGCTTTAATGCAGGGAAGGAGGGAGAGAGCGAGATGTAGCTCTACGCGTGTGTGCGTGTGGGCACTGGCGGCGACGTGCGTGCGCGCAGCGACGCTATATATAGGTATACGGTGTGCGCGGGCGGCTGACGCGCCCATGACCAGTCGCTTGACTGTCAGGATTTACGAGGAAATTCTTCATTGATGATTTGAGCTGTCTTTGAGAGAGGCGCACGCGAGCGCGTGTGTGTGGGATATTTGAGCGATTGTGTCTGCTTGTATGTATATACCTACGGTGAGAAGAGCGCATCGCGCCGCCCTGCACCTTAGCTGCAGATGATTCGCGCGCTTTGTTTCTTTTTTTTTTTTTTGATTGGGAAAAATCTGTGGAAGTTTGCGATCGGTTATTTTAGTAATGGTATTTTTATAATTTTTCTACAGCGACGTTTAGAAGTTTAATGCTGAAAAGCGAGCGCTGCCGCGCGTGGCTTCTTTGTTACATGAAAATTGTAAATCTTGTAATGGTTTTTTAAAAATATAATACGTTTTCACCTGTAGTTAAAAAGAATCTATTTTGGGGATAAGTATGTAATAGTGGCGTGGGCTTAGTTTTTGTTTTTAAAAAGAAAAATTCGTGGAACTACTGATGTGCGCTCGTTATACAGGATGTATGCTCGCTCGACCAAAGTAAATTCGTTTAGATCGACCAAAGTAAATTCGTTTAGATAACGTTGCACACCGAGAATAGCAACATTGCTCGAAAAATTGCAAGCTTAAAAACTTGTTTTTTTTTTAAAAAAAAAAGAAAAAATGATTAGTAGACACAATTTGGAAATAAATTTTTCGCCATTAAATATTAAATTCTATAATTACATTTTTATAACTAGTCTGTCACATTTTACAATCAAACAAATAATCAATTAATGTTAAAAAATATATTTACAATCATTAGTACTTAAAAATACTGTTTGAACGTTTATATACTGACATGAAGATTTAAATTCCCATACACTGGAATGAATGTATCATAATATACTATAATGCGAGTAAAATTTTAATTGAACTTCATTTAATTAACTCATATGCATTATACTCAATTTATAGTTGTTAAAAATCCATTCACGCGAGCCCCAGTGAATCTACGCGCGTAAGTAGCGCAAAATCACCTCACCTGTAGCATTTTTCCGCCGTCCGCAGTGAAGCGGCCTCATGGTATCATCCGAAGGACACACACCAATAAACAGCCGCGCGAATCACCGGAGAAGCCAATAACCGAATTAGCGAAAAAGCACCTGCACACACCGAGGACTGTTTTACCGTCGGCGCGCGCTTCACTCGGATGGGACTTTTCTCCGCTCCGTTTTTTTTATTTTTTTTTTATTTTATTGCACTTTATTCCGCGACTCCCGCGGCGATATTTCCAACGCTGCTCGCGCTACGGCGTCTCGGCGCCGCCTGCCACGAGCTCCTCTTTGTACCTGCCGCGCCGACGAGCACCACGGGGGCTCGATTATCGGATTGCGCAGGACGGGATTATTTGCGGACGTTTATTATTAGGCGAAAGGTGCTACGTTAGGGCTTTGAGAATGGCGTGGGGATGTTTTTTTATCTTTTTTCATTGCGCCTCAGGCTTTTTTTTATCGGTTATTTTATTATATACGTTTGCAGCGGAACGATAATACCTGGACCGTGGCAAAAAAATTATCAGATACCCATCGCAGCTGCGATGGGTATCTGATAATTTTTTTTACTGGAATGTGTACAGAATGTTTGAAGTTCAAGTTCTTTTAATTTGAAATAGAGTTGTATATATGAAAAAGTGCGTTTTAACGGAAATGCTTGTACGAATGTTTTAACACTGATGAAGTAATTAGTATAGTTTCAAATAAATGTTTTTGTTAATGGGTGCCGTGGCTACTACATAAATGTCTTAGAGGATTATTGATTGTATATCTTTTTTGAAACTGCTAAATTAAATATTTAGTGGAGACACGAAGAAATTATTTAGTTGATAATTTTTAAAGAAATATATTTAGTTGAAACTTCTAATATTTATTTGTCAGTGATTTCCAACTATAACTTCGGTCACTAATTAAAATATTGTTTAAGATAATATTATACCGGACCTGCATATAGGCAGGATTACTTTGTAATGGGGAAACCCATAGCTCTGTAATGTATGTATCTTTTACTCTGGTTAAATAAATAAATAAATATAATATATTTTACTATATTTTATGAACTACATGAAATAGTTGACTTTACAATACTTGTCTACTATGTTATGCTTTATTATAGTATTATATTTCATCAAAAAATTTAGATTCCGTTACTAAACTCCATTTTACTATACAAATATACGATTTTTCTCGGTGTAATTTTGAATTTCGCGCCAAATTAAGTTATACGCACTCAACTATGCCATCATTGAAAACCCTATATTACAATGATTGTTTCTCATAATTTTAGTATTTTACACAAAATTCTTTACAATTATTTTAATAACTAAAAAACATTCACATATTAAAATTGATTGTAAAATTTACATACACTTCAGTTCTTATAATTAATAAAAAAAAAACCTGTAATAATTAATTAACTTGATTAATGAATACAAATTAACGTCAAATTAATACTCTATAAAAATTAACTACGCAAAATAAGATTTTTAGGGAGCTACATAAAATTTTTAGCATGTTATTATTTTTTTCCTTTCTCTATTTTTATAACAAATCACATTATATTTATTATTAATAAACAATATATAATAATTGATATATATATAATATCAAGATCCTACGTAATTACATTATTAAGTTTATTACTTGTTTTTTAAGAGTGTATATTGAAGAGAAATTTAGTCAGTCGTTTGAATTATTAATTAAATAAATAAATACATGAACATATTATAAACTATAAATATCACAACTTGCTTCAGAAAATAAAGCAATAACATCTTTTTAACTCGCAAATAAAAAAATCAAGTATACTGAAAGTCGCCGCGGACATAAGTACACTCGCCTCGAATTGAAACTCGAAGAACAATTCAAATATTTGCAACGTCGTATGAAAATTTCTAAGCGCTAGAAAAGGATGTAGGTATAGTTTTGTCATCTCTGTCTATAAGCGCTTAAAAATTTTCATGCGACGTTGCAAATTTTTAAATTGTTCTTCGAGTTTCAATTCGAGGCGAGGGTATATGATGAACCGTTTGGCGCGGATGATAAAATAAAGCAAAGTCACCGTTTGAAAGTAGGCTATCGCTCGCTTGACTCGCTCCGCCGTCATCCGTAAAGAAGCGGCGCCGGCTTTATGGATTTCGCTCCTCGCGTCGGCGCGCTTGACTCGCGCAGTCGCCCTCGGGGAAAAACACACACGCCAGTCGCTGGGTGATCGTTGGCCAGTCCAATGCTAGTCGGCGGCCCAAAATGACGGCCGTCTCCGCGCCTCCATCCAGCGTCAATTCCATAATACAAGTGGTGAACGAGGCGAACCTCAGCAAAATCGAGAGGTGAGTATAGTTCGGCGAGAGCCCTTAACCCTACCTACGCGCCCGGGCCCCCGTTGCTCGGCGCAGCTCTTGACCAGTGCGCGTGTGCCCGCAGCTTTCTCAACGACTCGGCGTACAGGGAAGCCATTGAGAACTCCTCCACCTACAACAGCCGACTATGCAGGGAGCGCAGGTTACGGATGCCTTTTCTCGACTCCCAGACGGGTGAGTTGCTTTTTCTCTGACCACGTCCTTGTGGGACGCCGACGACTACTCGGCCCTCGGGGCTCCCCCCTTTCGGAGCGGCGAGGTACGTGCCTGCAACGAAAGCGCGCCGCCCGCGCCCGAGACACGTAGCCAGCCGCACGGCGGTAATGAGGCGAAAGACGCGGCGCTCCGTTTATCCGGCGTTTTTCTCGATGCTGGGATGCCTCGGGCTGTTGTGATGGAGTTACGGTAGCCTGGGTCGCCTGGCACTCGTTTGCTTTTTCGCGAGAATTTAAATGACCGGCTTGTGACTGTACTGTGGCTTTGGAATTGTGTAGTAATCAATCAAGCTGCTCCGAAATTTTTGTTGTTATTTTGGAGATCTTTTTTTTTTTTTTTAAAGGAGTTAGTTGTGCCGTTGCTTGTTCGATGAAATGTGGGACCGAGGCTTTTTTTATCAGTTGCATCGATTGATTTGTTGAATTATTAATGTATATTTTTGTTTTCTTTTTTTTTTCAAGGAACATGGAAATGAATTGTTAAAGAGCGTTAGCTGTAGAATGCTTAAAGAACTGAAAAATATGTAAGATTATGTATGGCAAGCTGTAGATTGATCGTTTGCGATAAATTAAAATACTACGAATCAATTTATATACGGTGGTTTCTATTAATCGTGAGTGAATGTCAAGTAATATTTTTTAGTAAATATTCTTGAACATCATACTCAGTTATACTATCAATAGTTTTTATAAAGAAAAATAATATTGATTTAAATATCTAGGAATATTTCATTTTTTTTATATCAAATTTTAATTTTATATACAAAAGTGTATTAAAAGTAAACTTTTTTTTATATAAAACAAATAATTAATGAAAATAAATCATTTCATGTTATATTAAGAGTAATTATTTTTGTTCACTTCTTTAGGAGTCGCACAGAACCATTCAGCCTTGTTTATGTCAGCGAGAGAACGTCTTCCAGGTTTACAACATGGCCAAATATATACATATCCCAGCAAACGATGGAGAAAGAAACGGAGACAGTATTTAATGCACTACTTTCAGCCCAAGAGAATGATAAGAGGTGACATAGAAGATGGAGTCGAGTGTGTCGAGAGCACTATACCTGGAGCTAACGATGACAGTAAAGACTCTTTAGCATTAAAAGGTATTAGAACAATTTTAGAAATATATTAAGATAAAATCTCACTATGAATATGAAAAAATTGAGCTAATGAATATGATGCTGCACAGTTTCTTTTACAGTGAAAGTTTACTTGTAATATATCAGCATGAATTGAAGTCATTTAACAATGGCTTTTAGTATTATGGAAAATTTTCTTTAAATGTGTTATTGAACTTCTTATAATTTATATAACTTGATTAAGAAACATAAAATTAATTAAAAATGATTTATTTCAAGATGAACACAGCAAAGATGCCTGGTTCTATGATGAACAAGACATGTTGGATATGGATCCATATGAGGAGCCTGACCCAGACAGCGACTTTGATTACGAAGAAAGTTACAGCAGTAAAAGAAAAAGGAGAAAACCTAGAGGAGGTGGACATCATCCTACCAGAAGTCATCCACCAGCAACTGACAGTCCAACGGGAAAAAGAACAAAGGTAAAATTAATAACGTAAAATAGTCAAAATTGACTATGAAAAAAAATTACTGATTACCTTCTAATTTTTAAAATAGGGTGGAGGTCGTGGGCGTAAAAAAGCTAACTACGATGCCAGTGATTCTGATAAGCCGTTCGTTTGTGACCGTAAGTTTAACCATAGATACAACTACAAATGACAACTTCCTCTTATTTGTTTTACTACAGTAATTATTACTACTGCGCTCGATATACTGAATTCAACCGAGCCACAAACGCACTGCGTCAAAGGAATTTATTCTGTTAAAGTTGATCAACGGTTTATAAAACCTACACTGTCTAGATTAATTAATTTTTTGAGACAAAGAATATTTAGATTAAGATCAAAATCGAACGTTTGAAATAAGTTATAAAATATTTTAGTAAATTGTATAGAGTAGTTTTGTAATTCGATACGGCGAAAAGTTAATGAATTTATTAATTATGACAAAAACGTTACTTCGATTATTATATTTATTTGACATGTCCAAAAGAATAATTATATTATTACATAAAATATATTAACTGTTTTCATAGTTGAAATTTTCATTATACATAATTAAAAACAATTTATACTTCTAAAATTAGTAAATGAAAAAGAAATTAGTATACCATTTAAGATGAATAGTTTGCCAAATAATTAGATAATTTGCGTAGTACAAAAAAGTAGTTGACTCTAGTAAAACTTTGAGCAAATCCTACAAAATTAGTAAAGTAGATTTATCCAATCCTTAAGTAATAAATTCGCAAAAAAAGTAAAACTTCTTTCTTTCTATACAAAAGTTAGATTAATAAGATTGATTAAGTAAAAATTAGAAAATAGCTTGTTGAGAAAAATTGATCAAAGAGTCTTTTAGATTAACTCGAATGTGCCTGCCAATACGTTTACTTCTTCATAACGCTCTTATTTAGAATTAGTAACTCGTTTCAAAGGTATTTGGTGGTATTTTTTTTCACTCTCTTTCATGGATCCTTTTTACTAGTACTAATCACATTGTTCTTCATTCCAAAGTTAAGTAAAACTAATAAGATATTCAAAAAAAAATTCCAGAATTTTGTACAAGTAATGATCACATTGGAGACATTTAATTTTGTTTCAGTATATTACAATTTAAAATTTAACAGGCATTCTTTATAAAGAAAAAAATTGTTTAAATTTAGTGCATTCAAATTTTTAAATATATTCCGTAAATAAGAGGAGCAAAGGCTCGATTCAAATGGACTCAAAGTCAGCGTCGAACGAAGCGACTATCAAATACCTTCGAAGACTGTTGATATACGCAAATAACCATACATACTATATAAGGAAAGCAAGAATGTTATTTACTTGGCTCACCTTTGTAGCGAGCTGACTTTACCGTAGGTGTATTCGAGCATTTATTTAAGCCTTGCATCGTATTAGTTTTGCTTCTTGGGCTGGAAACCCTTTCACTGCTTGTTCAACACGTATAGATCGATAGGTGGCTAGGGATGTGTCCTAGTGCGGAAGGTGTGCAAGTGCTCTCCTTATAAAATGATCCACAACGCCTCACCTCGATAGCCCCTCCCTATTTATTTTTTGTATCACGCCACTGTTGTTTATCGATGTCGACTTCCATTTTTTTCATCTGAAATTAACACTTGTCATTTGATGTGATCATTGAAAATACTATCCCGTTGAGAAATTGGTCACGACGTGTCTCTTTTAATTTCATTGTAGGTAAAATGAATATATTCGGATTTACACATCCAGAATTTTGTACACTGAAAAAAAAGTAAGAAATCGAAATCGATGTTTAGTTGTTTCAATTAATATTTGATTGAAACAAATAA
>JAWWEN010000020.1:4347585-4358796 GCA_035582955.1 Sycophila texana
CTCGCTTCGCTCGGGCGATAAACTCACCCACTTGCGAGAATCAACTTTTACGCACTTGTATCGAAATATACTATTTACACCTCTATAGATGAATAAGTATATTTTACTTAATATCACTTTCAACTTTTCATATTGCCTTATCAAAATTGTAGTTCCAATTAGACAATAGTTTATTAAATAATTTTTTATCAAGCGAAATAAAAAAATTTGTAAAGATCTTTGAAATCTGATTTCATATTTTTCATTATTTTAGTAGTGTCCAAGAGAGAATCGAGGGCTTCCGGTTGAAGGAGGTCGACGGCGCTAAGCTGGCGCAGCGCCGGAAACTGCACAAGCGCTCGACGTCGAGCTCAATGTCATCCTCGGCTTCGACGGCCTCGTCGGGTCTGTCGGCACAACAGCAACCGAGCAGCGCGGCCACCTGCCGCACCAACGCCTCACGTGCCTCAACTTCACCGGCGCAGCCCTCGGCCTTTGACTTCGACGAGGACAAGGTCAACGAGTACCTGTCCTCCCTTTCCTCCTCGTCCGAGTCCAATTCCTCGCCCAGGATGGAACACTTGCGACCTTCCAGAAGCGACGATCTAAGTAAGCTTCTTTCACTTCATTACTTTCAGGCGGCACTTTATAGATGTTTGAAAGAAGTACTTTGTGAACAAAAAATGATTGAAAATTTTAGTAAAGTCATTGTTATAGTTAGCTAGAAAAAAATATCAGTCAGTACTTCTGTACTTATCACTTGATTTCACTCCAATGTGTCACTGAAAAGTTTTAAGTAGAATGATTGTGCAATATGAAATTTAATTATTTATGCGATACCACAGTTTTGCATACAAACAATTGTATTTTACAGTGCCTACAGTGATCGTATCAGAACTTTTCCAGTAGTTAATACAAATTAAATTGTTTAAGAAATAAAATGAGTCCTTACAATAAAAACTAGTGGTAAATAAAAAATACATTTAAATATTTTTCAAAATTATTGGAATCTCACAGTGGAAAAAAATTAAGTAGTAATTTCAACAAAATATTTCTTTAAAAATTCTAAGATTTTTCTTTTAGCATTTTTCTTCTAATTAACGTTTAACCATACGTTGTTTTTTTTCTTTTAAATCTCCATTTAATTTCACAACTAATCGAGCAAACGCTATTTCAGACGACGAGGCGAGACGTCCGCGCAAGCGAAGAAAAGAGGAGCCGAGCACGAGTCGCGGCCACGGGCCCGTGACGAGATCGCGCAAACGCAAGTTGGAGCAGTCGACGACCGCCGGGGCGAACACAAGCAGCAGCAGCAGCAGCTCGGAAAGCTCGCCGGAGTCGCAGCGTCACGCGAGGCGCGAGGCGAACGTGCACAGGAAGCAGCGCGCCGGCAAGCGGCCCAAACGCCTCACCACCATCACCGTCGAATAATCCCTTCGCATCTTCCCGCTCGCTCGATATACGTACCTCTCTTCCATTTCTCGCGTCTTCATATCGGGGCGACGAGCATTTTGTACACACCGCGACACACACATATACCTCCTCTCCACTCCCACCATACTCTCCTTGTCGAGGGATATACGGCATCGAGGCTTGGCTCTCCGCAGGGACGTTCGGGCGCCGAGGCTCGCTCACCGTTTGTACATAATCTAGAGCTCGGATATAATCGTCACGCCACTTATTGTATTTTTTTTTTCTTTTGTCGCGCCTCTGCACCGCGCGGAGCATTTAAAAGGCCCGAACGGTTCGAACGCTGGTCCGTTGTCTTCGCTGGCCAGATCGGAGACGGATACGTAGACGAGACTCCGGGTCTACGTATTAATATTTTTTTCTAATTAGCTTTTACGTTTTTTCTTTTTAAGCAAAATGAAATGAAATAAAATAAAAAAAAAAAACAACAGATTTTTTTCTTTTTAATCGCCGAAACGAATGGGCGCTTATCGCGTCGAGAAATTCGAATGGTTGAGCGTTCACTTTCGGCTTTTTTTTCGGATCATACTGCTGCGGTGAATTTACCTAATTGATTAATCGAATGAGAGAAAGAGACTAAGTTTTGATGCTGCATCTCCTTAAAAAAAAAAAGTATACGCATACACCGCTGCCTTCTTGAGATTCGCGTCGAAGAAAAAGCGAATTGTTGCATCATTCCTATATCTCAGTACTTTTAGAAAGCGTGTACATAACTATGTATTAATTACAATTGCGTGTATGGATATCTTGGTGTAGATACAACTGCAGATATGTTGCACGAAAAAAAAAAATCATCGTCTATATCTTAAGATTAAATGGTGGTAAATAAGAAAAAAAATTAAGAGCGATCATTGTATCACGTTTTGAAAGCGTTTATCGCGGCGCTCGTATTTTGATACGCGATGCCTCTTTCGTTCTCGTCGTCAATCTTGCGTGTCGATTATGCAAAAAAAAAAAAAAAAAAAAATTTAATGCCTCAGCGAGAACGTCCTTATTTCTGCACGAATTGCGAAAAGAATTTTTTTCATTTTATATCATGTTTATATATAATACCTTTTTATTTTATTTTTAATTTTTAATCCTTCTCGCTGAGAAAACGATGAGTTATATTTTAAGGTTTGATTGTCACTACATATTGCGAGAAAATACAAAGTGTTTGTTTTTTTCTTTTTTATTTAGAATGCTATAAAAAAAAAAGACGAAAGTAACAGGTAAATGTTATGTTTGCGTAAAAAATGTAGGACAATGTTTAGGCCAAAAGGCGAAATGCAAAAGCACTTCGTTCTTTCGGACGTGATCAGCAAAGTGCTTCTACATATATCTTTTGTAAATCTGAAGTGCAATTTCGTCTTCGTTGTTATATATCTTTTCTAATGAAAAAAGAAATAAGATTTAAAAAATACGAACTCTCCGTACTTTGACTTATGGAAAATGTTCCGAGAATTATAAATATATAGTAATCATATATATATGTACATTTGACGTTTGCCTTTTTCGAGAACTGAGATTCCGACTGTATTGCCTGAAGTGTGGTAATCGCTGTATAAAAAAAAAAAAAACACTACGATAACGAACGACGTGTAGAAAATATAAATGTGGGTAAAGACTGACATGGTTGTATTGCTGACTCAGGGAGCAGATATGATACAAGTAAAAGAAAGAAACACACACATACACACTATCGTTCTTCTACTCGATGTGAAATTTTGAGCAAAAACGAAAAAAAAAAACAAACAAAAAAAATAAAGAAATGTGAAGAGAACGCATTGCAACGCCTCTACCAAAGACTACTGAAGCGTCATTGCGCCAAGACCAAAAAAAAAAAGACAAAAAAGAAAGAGTAAGAGAAAGAGCATTTTCCTTGATGCGAAAAAGAAAAAGCCAAGGGAGGGTGCGAAAAGTGTTGTTTTTTTTTTGTAATTTTAAATAGGGCGGTCAGAAAATTTCGCACCGATTCGAATGCAAAGCGACGAAAAATTGTATCGTGCGTCTCATGCGAGCGAAGCTCGTTCTTATGGAGTCGACGGCCCGTCGACTAAAAAATTCCGCGTCGACTTTTTAAAAGTAAAAAGAAAAAGATAAAATGATATATAAATAGCCGAAGCAATTTCGAGTGGCGAATATTTTCCGACCTCTTCCCACGACTGTCTTCTTTCCCCCGGGCCTCTCGCGCCTTGCGCCGACGGCCGGACAATGTGTACATTAATTAGGGAAACCGTCGAGCGACGATTGTATTTTAGCGATTGAATCGTGGCGCGGCCGCTTGAGACCCGCGCGAACGCTTCGACTCCACACTTACCCCTCGTATTGTATAGTTTTAAACGAAGAAGAAAAAAAGCAAGAGCGGACTGTTGAAGCTCCCGCGAGAACTTCCTATATATTTTGTAAAAATGCACTGCGAGTGTCTTCGGTTCCACGTCGACGTGGACAAAAAAATAAAATAATTAAATAAAAGTTGTGATGCTTGAGCCGCGGGAGAAGCGGTTCGCGCGAGCCTCGACTCTGGCACGCGCTTCGGAAGCTCGTTCCGCGAAGGTTATATATTTAATTGTGTAAGAAAGATTTAAAAAAAAAAAAACTGATGGAAGAAAAACAGATTATATGGATATATATATTATATATTTAATATAATGCTATTATTACATAGAAAAAGACAAATTATTCTCTAACAAGATAACATAAAGTACATATATATTTTTATTTAGGAAATAAATGAAGTCACTAAACGTCTTAAATTATACAATGCATATATATTATATATATATATTGGTTTCCCCCTTTGATAGTGCGAGGAGAACCAGTTTTTTCTAGTGATATACCATTGTTATATAAATAATTCTTTCAGAATATATATGTATGAGAAAATATATAGGAGTTATTCTGGAAAGATCCATGGTTGTTAAATATATCATCATGTTTACTTAAAATGACACCGTATTTTATTTTCCTACACCATCTTACGTTACTTTAATTGTGTTAATACAAATAAATGAAAGCGTATAAGTTATATAAAAGAAATTAGCAGTCCATATATAAATTAATTTACACTGCAAAAAAAAGGTGTATTTTAATATTTTATAAATCTAAATTGAGTGTTTTTGGATCATTTTATGATGTTTTAAGAAAATGTCAACGAATATTGGAAATTACCGAATTACCAATATTGGACTAATATTAAACCAATATTGGTAATTCGGTCATTTCCAATATTCGTAGACATTTTCTAAAAACATTATAAAATGATCCAAAAACACTCAATTCAGACTTACAAATTGTTTTTACTCAATTGAAATTTACAAAAAAACATTTTATAAATGTCAATCTAGTGTTTTTGGATAATTTTATGATGTTTTTAGAAAATGTCTACGAACATTGGAAATAACCGAAAAATCAATATTGGACCAATATTAAACCAATGAACAATCAGCGTAATATAACGATTGTATGAAAAGGTGAAGCTCATGCCCTCACGGCATAAACAATGAATTTTCCGGTCTTCCAGTTTCGAGAACCCCAAAAACAGGAGCATCTTTTTACCTCGTCGAAGCGACGATGGCTGTGGTGTGGTAAGTGGCTCGGGGCTACCCTTGGGCGTGCTCGCCCTCGGCCACGAGGGTTCTGGACTGAGACTGTTGAGGAATTGCGAGGGGCTGAAGGGCAGCTGCTTGATGGGCGTCGTGGGTGCAGTGCCGATCTGCGACGAGGAGGACTGCTGATACGATTGCAGCAGGTAGTCCGACTGGTTGCCGCTGTCGGGGGTGTCGGTGCGCTGCTGCTGGTGCTGGTGCTGCTCGAGGTGTAGGTTCCGCCGCCTGCGCAGTATCGGTGGCGGACTGCTCCTTTCTCTCTCGTGCAGCTCGCTCTCCTCCTCCAGGTCCGGCATTGGAAGCAGATGAATCTCCGAAGACCTCGATCCCTGAGGTTCGTTCTCCATTTCGAGACCGAAGTATCTGCAAAAGGACGGTTCCCGTTAACGAGATTCGAGAGAGACAAGTCGCGAAGCTAAGATATAAACAAGGAGCAGAGTATATACTTGGAGAAAGGCGAGACAGGGTCGATGCGGCTCCGCCTGGGCGGAGACTCCAGGTGGCTGTCGACGACCTGGCGCTCGTCCATCTGTAACGCGTCGTGGAAGTGCTGCTGCTGGTGCTCGTTGCGTCGCTCGAGCATCTGCCGATCGTGCTGCTGCTCCCACGCTCGTGTCCAGTCCAGTTGATCGAGCTCGCAGGCCTGGCTCGTAGCCATCGTCGTACTCGTGACCGTCGAGTTGCTCTCACCGCTCAGCGTCGACGCGAGCTGGTGCTGTCGCTGCTGCTGGAGCTGCTGCTGATGTTGCTGCTTCCTCGGACGCTCGTCGTTCAGGGAATCCCTCTTCGACACTGTCGTTGCATTTTCCCCGGCTTTCCTCCTTCCTCGACCTACGAATTATAAAATGTACATTAATTTTTTATTCCTACAAATTCGTTTTTATAGATAACGTTTTTTTTGCGATGCTTAGGATCTAGCAATAAATTACGAAGTTTAAGAAATTGACTTGGAATTCTTAAAAATTAAACAGTGACGATATGAAATTCTTAATACAAATGAATTGTTTATCGATCGTAAGTTTTTTAAATTATACTGCAATAACTTTCAATTTTTAATGAGGCTTATAGAATCGAAGGTTTATTTTTAGAATCAAACATATGTGTTTTATTTTCCTCTATAATTTGTCTGCGCACTGAGAGAAATGCCTAGTAAAAATTACTACACTGCATGAGAAAGTGGTTGCTGACTGCCATTGAAAAAAAAAACTACTATACTATACAATAAAATTTGCTATAAATACAGTAAAAATTACAAAACAATCTTGCAAAATTTACTGTATTTATGGCAAATTTTACTATACAGTATGGTAATTTTTTTCATAATGGCAGCCTGTAACCACATTTCCATGCAGTATAATAATTTTTCCAAGAAATACGGTAATTTTTACTAAACATTTCTCTCAGTGCAGAAATATTTTTCTTTATTAATGATAATGATGTCCTAAAAACCTTCAAAACAATCTTAACAAACGGGAATAGGACTTCTCCAATCTAACGCTTTTACACTCGTGGAAGACTTGAAAAAAGAAATAACAATACTGTTGCAGCTGGGTAAACATTTATAGAAGCTGTGATAAAGCAGAGAAAGAAATGGACCTCGTGACGTAGTGGTCCTGCCTTCTTCAGCCTCGTACTTCCTCCTCATGGTACTGTTCCAGTGGTTTTTGATGGCATTGTCGGTCCTTCCGGGTAGCAGTTTGGCTATTTTCGCCCACTGGTTACCGACGCGCCTGTGTGCCTCGACAATGATCAAGTCCTCGGCCTCCGTCCAGGCGGTCTTCTTAATACCGGGGTTCAGATGATTGTGCCAGCGCTCACGGCACTGCTTCCCTATCCGGCCCTTCAGATGCCGTGCTATCAGCGTCCACTTCTTCGGTCCGTACCGCTGCACTAACTCCACCACTTTTTCATCCTCCTGCGAAAATGAAAAAAAACAATCAATAAAATATATTTTATTTTTATTTTATTTTATTTTATTTCATTTTATTTTATAAATTTACTAGATTTAAAAGAATTAATAGCTGAATCATACAAAGATGTTAATAAAACACTAGTAACGCTTCCTTCAATAATGTTTTGAAGCTCACGTAATATATGTAATTAATTTTTTATGATAATTATAATTAAATAATCTAATATAATAATAGGTATATTATAGGAATATCATAATATAGTAATATCATAATATAGTTAATATTTTACAGTAAGTTAATTTAAAGTTTAAAAAAAATCTTTTTATTTATAAAAAAAAACAGTTTCTTTATAGTATTTAAGAATATAATAGAAGGAAGAAAAACTCAAAAACGAAGATATTGAACCGACGAATGCACTGGACTTTATAAAAAGATATAAGAGCCTTATACGAACAGTTTGTAAATTTGAAATTAATGAAAACTCTGTTTAATTAACAATAATAGTTCGATATAAGTGTGGGAAAGTAATTTTCAGCCTCGCAACAGCAAAAACTTCACACGAGGCTGAAATTTCACCTTCTCACTCATGTATTGAACCGAATTTTTCGATACAACGTGTGCAGGGTACGATTTTACGAAACTCATTCGAACGAAGCATATACAGAAAATCGTATTTTTCGATACGCCGTGCGCAAAGCACGACTTTACGCACGCATTCCTAAATTCATTTACGCAAAATCTTGATCCGCGCACGTCGTTTCGAAATATACGGTTCGATACATGATTTTATGAGCACGAGCGAAACGAGTAAAAATCACTTTCTCGCACTAGCATAGAAATGTACTATTTTCGCACTGATTTTACTGAATCTTTATTATAACAACAACTCCAGTCTGAATATCACGAAATCGGCACCCCGTGATCATTAAAGATTCGGCCTAACGGTAGAAGGCACCCGAGTCCGAAAAATTTACAAGGCTCGAGGAGAGGAGAGGCTAAAAAGGCTGTATACCTGCGTGCCAGGCCCGGCGCATATTTCAGCCCATAGGCCCCGGGAGAAAGTCCGCGCGCGGGGGGAGCCCCCGGCTATACCTATACACACTTCGCGAAAACCAAAAGGTACGGCCGCGGCCTAGAGTTGGTAAACCTTTCTGGGAAGAGACGAATCGGCCCCGCCGTAACACGCGGCAAGGCCACCGCCAGAGCTCACGGCTTCGAGAAGTGCCGCTCCGAGGCGCTCCTTTACTTGCGAAACTCGACTTTCAGCGGAGAATCTCGACGATTTTAACGGGACGCGCCCTGCGCGCTTTTACTTTAACCCCCTGCGATCCTTTTTGGAATTTTTCATTTTGCTCGATCGTGTTATAGAGAAATAGAAATCTTGGTCTATAATTGAGAAATGCTCTAATTGAGTACCTTTGGTGGACTCCTTTAGGCTGGATATTGGGATGAGTGTAGTGAAGATACACTGAGGGAAAAATTTGGTAATTTTAAGTAAATATTTACTTCAGTAGTACTTGTTAAATATTTCTTTAAAAGTTTTCAATCGAATAATTTATTATTCCTTTACGCTCTAAAGATGAACAAGTGAAATTCACGTCGAATAAGTGAGTGTACACTTATTCTGAATTGAAAAAAATAATTATAGGGGAAGGTTTAGAATATATTCTGTAAGAAGGGGACAGACTTGGCAAACCAAGAATATTACTATAAATTTTGGAAAAATTGCTGTAAATTTTGGAAAAATTACAATTTTTATAGTAAAACTTTCCACAATTACACTGAGAAAAAAGTTTAGTAATCACAATTAACCATTACTTGCTTTAATTAATATTTATTTGTTTCAACCAAAATTTATTTGTTTCAATCAAATGTTAATTGAAACAACTAACCATTGATTTCGATTACTTACCTTTTTTTTTCAGTGTATAAATCTGAGTATAAAAATTAAATTTTTTCCAAAATTTATAGCAATCTTATGAGCTTGTCTTAGAAAATTTATTGTAAACCTTCCCATATTATTTTTTTCAGTGTACCTGATAAGTCTTCCACAAATCGAATAAGTGAAATATTTGTCAAGTGCAAATAGCGACAAATTTATATGTAGTGTTTTTAATGATTCGACATTTGAGAATATCGAAATTTTTAAGGCGCAGACGAGACATTATTAGAAGAAAAATTTCGATGGCTCGATACGTATGCACGACGCGATGAGCGAGTGTCAAGAAAAAAAAGCGACTATTCCGCGAAATCTCGGCGAAGGAATCCCAAGGGAGTTTACGACTGATTGACGCGTATTTTACGATACGGAGTCGTCGGCCATTGAAGTCGTTGCTGCCATTGAAATTCAAACGTGACGACGGCGCTTTTTTTCCGAATTCCGACAGCACGTATAGGCTCCCTTATTCGTATTCTGTTTCTGTGCAAAATCATTGAAAAAATTTCAATTTCAAAATTAGTCGGGGTTTTTAAATAAATTCACGTATTAAAACATATTCCCACGACGATTGATGAGACGCTAGCCGTTTACCAGTGAAATATGATGACTGTTTAGCTTCTTCTTGAATGAACATCGAAAATTTATTATTGCCTTCAATTTTCTTGTAGAATTTGAACGTAGCATTGATTTTATCATTAGAATTATTTATTATTTAATTGTTACACGCAGAAAAATGTTATGTTGTAAATGACTATAGTCTTTATAGTAAAGGAAGAACAAATTCGAAAAATAAAAAAAATGAGTATAATTACTAGTATAAACAAATTTTGCTATATATCGCTATATAGTAAAATTTAATTTGAATGTTTTAAAATTTACTATCCACGACAGTATAATTATTTTTTATTTTACGACTTTGCCCTTGCTTTAGTAAATATACTGCAATAATTTTAATGCTAAATTTTTCTCTGTACACTGTATTTAACATTAATTTTTCGGAAATTCAAATCACCTCCTTCCATTGATTTTTTAAAAACAAATATCAATTGTAAATTTCAGATACGCTCCCTTTTAAACAGGAAGGAAATTCCGTGCTCCAAATACCTAACAGCTGTTTCTTCCCATCGAATTGCCACGACGCAATCCAATCGCTCGAAAAATTCTTCGCGGCTTTCCCGCGACCCACGAGACTCCAGGGCCTTAAGTACAATGCACAAATGAAAAAAAAAAAGAAAGAAATTCGTTCTCATCGGGTGTGCCACCTTAGCGAAGAAATTTATCGGTCCGACCCGCCGGCGGCGGAAAATCAGCGCGGGAAAATTGGGTGCACGTGCTCGGCCGATGGGCGCGCGTTCCCTCGCCTGCCCGAGGGTTTATTGAACCCGACTGTGGAAATCTCGGAGTCGGAGCCCCTCTGCGTGTTTACGCCTACCCTGCGTAGGTCATGGCAAATTTTAATAACATTGAGCGAGGCTGTGTACCGCGACAGGCTTACGCGCTATACAATCATAAATTCATTGTCGGGATAACCGGCAGCATTCGTCGGTAAAATTAATAATAATTATGTTTCTTAAAAATTATTCGCCGCGGATGTTCGTTAATAGTTTGTTTCTTCATGGACATCTGTACTGTGCGATTTTTATATAGATGTAAAAATATAAACTATACGCTCTTAAGTTGAATTATTGTGCATCCTCCAGATATGAATAAGTAAAATTCACTTCGAATAATAAGTCGAATAATAAGAACTGTTAAGCTCTATAAGTATATTTTTTTTTTTATTTAACGATTAACGTGTGATTATTTATTGAGAACAAACTGAATTGTGACTTTTTAATCATGGTTTAAACAATCAGAATTTTTCGAAAGTCCATTTAAAATAGTCTACTTATTCCTATACATGTTACCTACAAGATTATAATAAAAATGATGGCATTGAATAGAGTATTGCCTGCATTTTCTACTAATTTCCCTGGACTATTATCACTATTATAACTGAATATACAATTATTCCAGGTGATAAGTCTTCCGCATATCGAATAAATGAAAGACTAGTCACGTGTAATAAGTGTATTTAGAGAGTGAAAATCTACTGAAATTAAAGAAAATTGCTCCACTAATCACTAAATAGTATTTTTTACTATATACACTAATACAATTTTCGTACATTTAATTATATACACCAAATACAATTTTCTCTAATTTTAGTAAACAGTCAAGCCTTCAAATAATTTTTCGCGAAATCTCACTAATTGGGAAGAATAGTGAAAAATTCCATTATATCCGTCTGATAGAATATTGAAAAATAATCGACACGTATTTT
>JAWWEN010000020.1:4358896-4384288 GCA_035582955.1 Sycophila texana
TTACAAAGCTCTAGGCAATTTCTTTGGGGTTTTTTCGAATCGGCTGCCATCGAATCTTCTGCTAATTTCAGTGTCATAAAATTTATCAGATTTTTTAATTAAAATCGCTCGTACACCTGAAAAAGTTCCTTTGATCTCGACCGCCGAATTCCGGCGAATCCGGGCCAAAGTCACGCAACGCTCGCCCCGTTGCAAAATCGAGGAGCGCATCATCGTCGGAACTAGCCTCGAAGGCCAGTGTCACGACCGCTAAGAGCTACTTCACTCTTTCTCTCGGTGAAATAAATCGCTCCCGCTGCCCTCACGTCAGAAGCGCAAACGCACGCGGTGCAGTGGGCCAAGGATGCGGCCGGCCCGCGCTTTAGCCGCCGATCCTGGAGGTGAATTTTTTCAGCCGCTTAAGGTGGATGCGCGAGGTATGCGCAACGACCGCAGAACGATTAGCACTTTTGCGGGATTCTAGGGCACTCCTGTGGCGATCGATCCTCGTCATTGCGACAGCATATATTCACCGAGTTTTCGTCGTGAATTTTATATATACATTGAGAGAATTTTTTCTCGTAAAAGTGGCGGTGCTTTTCCCGTAAAAATGACTAGAAAAAACGTAATCGTGGGACGGTTGCAGGTAATATTGTACATTTTTGCGAGAAAATCACCGTAATTTTTATATGAATCTTGGATCTTTGACTGTTGCTTTTTAACGGTTTTCTATTTTCAAGAAATTTCAACCCATCTTTGGTCAGTTTTCACATTGTCTTGCGTCCTACTGCCTATATTTTTCTCAACGCAACTTGAAACAAACAAAATTTCATCAACTAAAATATTTTCTGGTAAATTATTATTTACATTTTCCATGCTGTAGTATACTACTATCTTCAACATCACGCCACTGCATTCATTCGTTTAATTGACTCCAATTAAATTGGGAACATTCTAAAATAAATATTGTTCAGAGTATTTATTTAAGTAATCGATCACATTTTTATCTAAATTTTTCTACATACTAGTTTTGTCAGTCCCACGCAATAAATCTGAAGCTCCATCTCCATTCGAGTCCAAGTGAAATTCTCAAAAGACTCTGAAAATGGAAAACAACGAGGAGCTGATCGATTAAGCAAGAAAAAAGAAAGGAGAAAAGGAGGAACGCACCACACTCGAAGAAGCTGAAAATTCCAACGTGCGCTTTCTCCGCATCGTACTATACGACGAGCGCTTATTCACGCACACACGAGCATTGCACGGCAGGCACTTTCGAGGTGTCTTTCCGGTGTCGTTGTGGCGTTCCCTCCGTTCCTCGATGCTTCGGCTTCTCCTCCTTTCCTCGAGCTGCGGCTGACACAAGGCGCGCGCGCGCGACCCGATACGACGCCCTTCGCTTCTTTGCGGGCCCTTTACTTTTACTACCACGCATATTTTTTTTCTTTTTTTTTCTTTTAGCTGCACCTCTTATGACACTCAAGCTGCATTGAGGGTCTGCTCTGAAATTCGTTTCAGTGTACGAAAAAAAAGATCTCTTTTACGGCAGTTTTGAAAGACTCTTGTACAAGTGCAGCTTCTCTCTTGTTTTTTTTTTATTTTTAGTGTAATATAAATTGAGGCGTTCATTCATAAACTTCTTTAAAATCAGTTTTATATTTAAAGAAAAAATGTAATCAAGTTTTTAAAAAAATGTACTTTTGATACTTTATTGATTTCTTCGAAAAAAAAAACGTTTGCACGCATAGATGGCGTTTTTATTGCACCCTTACGGTTAATTTTGATATTTTGATAGGCAGTGCAGTTCAGATTGCGTTGTCTGACATTGCGCATCTGTTTTTTTTTTTTTTGTTATTAGTCCGCGTGTGAGTTAACACCTTAGTTATAACAATTAGTGTCATATATCGAGATAAAATTAGATTATTGAATTTGAAACAACGTAAAAAGTAAAGTAATAACATTTGCTCGTTAATTCGAATAATTTTATTTACATTAATTTAACGTTTTATAAGTAGGTTTATTAATTGTAAAGTAACATTTTTCACGTCTGGAATAACAAGTTTCGTTATGTTGAAACAGAAACAAAAAAAAAAAGGAAAACGCATAGAGAATTGTCCATAACGTTTTTAATTGGCTATAAATGAAATCGTAAAAAAGAAACGGAGAAGAGGAAAAAAAAAAAGAAACGAGCGGCGTTTTAATGGAGCGGTGGCCAGGAAAGGAGGCGCGGTCACGGATAGTGGAAAGTATAATTTGAGCACGGAGCTCGAAAAGGGTGTAAGGGCGATTGCATCAGCGAATTGCCTTAGTGGGAGGGAAAACTCAAATACGTCTTAAGTGGTACACAACTACTTTTAAAGTCAGCGATAATGCCTGGTTTCCTGAAGGATGTACGTAGTATACACGCGTATAAAATTATTTTAAAAATAAACTATTTGTTTCATACTTTAAAATTATCGAAACCTCGAACGCTCTCAATTTATATAAGGGATTTGAATAATCGCTACTACTTTCACACTCTTCAATTTCGATAGTTCGATAAATCGATAATTCAAGTCGATCATATCGCAATGCATTTTATTATAAGGGATAAAGGATTAGTTAACAAAAGATCCATATTTAATAACAAGTGGAGCAATTTGTACTAATTTTTACTGTTTTGTAACTTTCTTATCTTTAATCAATTTCATCTATAAAATATAGATCTTACGATACTTTTTTAAATTATGCGATTTTTCAAAGATAATAATAAATTTATTGAATGAAATTAATAATAAACTCAGGTAATTGAAATACCAGGTATTACATGTCACGAGTAAAAATTTATTTTGATGACTAAGAGAAATAGCAGTTTAATCGCGAGGCTACGAGACATACGCGCACTGTGCGAAGGAAAGTCTTCTTTTTTTTTTTTTGCAGTTTCACTCGATCTCCCGTGACTTGCGCTTACATCTCACATTTACGAGAGTAAGGTTTCATTCACTCTTCCTCACTTCATTTCGTAAACTTGACATTCGACTTTCTGAAACTGTCGATATAATAATTCAGTTTCATTCTTAAATTCGATTCGATATCGATCAGGCACTTCATAACGACTCGACTGTTAATTATGAATGATGTTGCATATCATAAAATTAAAATTTATTTAAAAATATATATACCCTTGTATTAATAACATCATTACAATTAATACTTAAAAGTGGTGACTCTTATTATTTAAAGAAGAAAATAAAACACTAACAGGTATCGATGAAAGTATTTTATTTTTATTTACGAAGGAAGGAATTTTATTTTTAACCTGTTTGAAGCGAAGCGAATCGTGAATTTGTTTGTTGCTTAAGGTCGGTTTAGCGCGGCGGCTCGACTATGATGTCAGACTCGTTTTAGTTTTGGCGTGCTCGCGTCATGTAGTCAACGGCGGTTGTTTAGCGTCGCCGCGTCATCTGAACTCGAAGGCTCTTGGCCTCTTCCAAGGAGCCCGAGGCACTCTTGAATTAATTAAACGAACGGCCCCAAAATTAACGATTTTCCTGCGCAAACTTCAATTTTTAGCATTCTTTATGGATTTCTTGAAAATACACAGATAAATCAAGGTACTGATGTCAGTCTAATAGACATGCGTCTATAAGAAAATTTCGTATTCAATTTTTTATGATACTTTGAACAGTAAACAAAACAAATGATTTTTTTTTGGCAAGGAATCACTATGTATATTAGTATAATTAAATTTTTCGATAAAAATAGCATTTGGAGAATTAATGTTCGCAGTCATTATCGAAAGAAGGATAAAACTGGAAGTCACAAAAGTTAGTATAATGCCTAAAGAATGTTTTATTATAATTATCTCTCACAAAGAATAATTGTTTCTAATAATAATTAGAAGAGTACTGATAAGAATTTACATTAATTTTATTTATACTCTTACGTTCTCCGCAGTTGATGTTTATAATAAAATTTAACATGTCATCGGTAAAAATGCCGATGTGATAAATAAGTCCATGTTTACCGTCAAAACAACGGTAATTTTTACTATAAATTTCTCTCCGTGTATGTACCCCGCGTTAATATTCCAAAGTTTGAAAAGCCAAATATCTCAACTACTAATGCCGGTCCCTATACAAAACTTTTTAAAAATCGACAAAACACATAAAAAATATCGTCTGTAATGCAGTTTTAAAAAATTCTGAAAATCTATTTTTCAAAGATCGCCCTTAAACTTATTTCACCTCAAATAACCGAGAGACTATATTGAAAGATAAAAAAAATTCCACCTAGTCAAGGTACAAAGCGAATCTTCTTCCGGGCGACTCTAACGCAGGGAGTCGGAAGTTCCTGGATTCCGGCGGCTTCCTCGAGGGCCCGCTGTCTACGGTCAATTGGCTCTCCGCAACGAGAGGCCGCGTCGCATCCGGTCGGCTTCGTTTTCCGCGGTAGTGGATCGATGCAGCCCCTTCGTGCGCCAAGACGTTTCGAGGATAAAAAAACGTTCCGCCGGGTCATGGAGCTATCTTGGGGCAACCTTGCCTCGTTAACCATGAAACTGGGACAATTCGAATCCACGGCGCGGACCTTTATCGGGCGATGATGTCACGCGGGTCGAGATTTATAGACATGGGGATAAAAGTCGTTATACCGTTCTTTTTTTTTTTTAGACTGGACAGGTTGTTTGTGTATCTTTCGAACTTTATTTTGAAGTATTTACATTGACGATGTAAATGTTGATTTATGTACTTATACTGTTAAAAAAAAAATAGCCAAAATATCGTGTATTGTTTACGGAGAAAAATATAGAAATTGTCTATAAATATTATGGGCGTGTTATGAACTTTCTTTGCCTTGGAAGGAACAAAAAAGCTTAATTTTTTTTGTATACCTATTGTATATACATAAATGGTATTAAAAAAAAATGAACTTGCAACAAAAATTTATGCAAGTATTTCATTTACTAGAAAAAATGTTTTGTTTTGTATTTTTTTAATTCTATACGTCATTTTATATAATTTTCTGATTTTATAAATTTGTATAACGACTTCTTAAGTCTTTGACGTCTTCAAAGGACAATATTTTGTTTAATAATCATTAAAGTGTATTCAAAGATGAAAATGCGATGATAATTAATATAAGGTAATGATTACCTCGTTTATGTTGATGCGACCTCGTCAGAATTGTTCCGTTCTTATTTGCTGTCTGTGTAAATATCCTGATGATTCTAGTGCTTACTTTCCCAGTGTAAAAACATTTGTAATATGTGTGTTGGCTCTAAGTAATTATTACAGAGGCAGCAATTACAAAATGGCACGTAACTTTACTGAACTATTTTTTGGGATGATTTACCTGACATAAATTTAACTTGTTAAACTTTTTCTACTCGCTGCAAAATTTATTTAGTATAGATATCGATTCAAGGCCTAACGCGATAAATTGTCTGTCGGGCATAATCACAGCTTTTGAGTAAAAGGAATTAATACAAAAAGAAAACCAAGAGGCGCGGAAGCGCCTCGAGGCAACTCTGTTTAATCATACGCAACAATAATCGGATGGAAAAAAATGTTAAAATACATTTTTTTCCTAATCTGTCTATATAACTACAATTTAATTTGTAAATATACTAGCAAGCGCTTTGCGCGTCCATTTTTTTTATATCGTATTCTTGAGGTTAAATTTTTAAATTTTAGCTGTAAATTCTAACGCTACACTTTGAGTCCAGAAGTACGCTTCGATCGTTACTCAAAAAAAAAAAAAATTAATCAATGGATTAATGCTTTTAAAAAGTATTAATCAGTCGATAAATACTTTCTTTAAAGACTTTTGTCATGCCGTCATCTTTAAAGAAAGAAATTATTTATTTAAATCCATTTTATAAATTCTTCTTTGAGTAACGAACCGCACTTCTGGTCACAGACTGTATAATATTCTCATTACTACAGTAATATCTTATTATATAACACGTTTTTAATTTATAAAAATTATGCAAGCAGCCGAAGTTCTCATCACCTCCACATCTCTCTCTCTCTCTCTCAAAAAAATAAATAAATAAATAAAAGAAAATAAATTAAAAAAAAATTTATATAAATGACTTTTGACCGAGGTATCGTAACAAAAAACTACTTTTTCGCAGATTAGAGAAGAAGACAAAGGACCTACAGGTGACGGAGCGTAACCTGGGCCTGTACGAGGCGCGCTGCGGCGACCTCCAATCTCAGTACAATCAGTCCCAGGCCGAGCGCAAGAAACTCGCGGAGCGCGAGCGCGAGCTCGAGAAGGAGCTTGATCGGCTCACGTCGATGCTCGAGGACACGCGCAAGCACCTCGAAGAGGAGACCCTGCAGCGCATCGACCTCGAGAACCACATACAGAGCCTCAAGGAGGACATCAGCTTCAAGGATCAGGTCTACCAGCAGGAGCTCACCGAGACGCGCAGCAGGCGCCAGGTAGACATAACAACTAACCTGGTAAAAGCACGATCACATTTTATGAGAAAAATAGTAATTTTTTTCCCAACCCATTTTTCTCAGTTTGTAGAAAATTCATGGGGATGTTTCCCATTACTTCATCCTTTACCAGCTCCAGATCATAACGCCCTGTGTGACAAAATCAGATTTCTCCATTCTACTCTACATCAATTTTCTATACGGGATTATTATACTGTATTAATCAATGGATTAATTCTTTTAAAAAGTATAAATCAGTAGGTAATAAATACTTTTTAAAAGCATTAATACATTGATTAATTGTTTGTTGAGTAACGAAGCGTACTTCTGGACTCAAAGTGTACACACTGAAATAAACAGTTGTGGATCCAAATAAAATTTTATTGAATCCTCCTTACAAAATTATTTTCTGGATTTAACTTAATATTTATAGTTGAATTAAGAAAAATTTTAGTTAAACAGTTGATTTAGTTACATATTTAGTGAATTTAACTAAAAGCTTTGGTTGATTAAACTGAATATTTGGCTAGACCAATTAAATAGTTTTTTATAAGGAGAATTTAACAAAATTTCAGTTGGTTCTACAACATATTGTTTTCATCAGTGCACTAATTTAGATTGATAAGTGTGCAACTATTTTCAAATTAGCGAAATTCGAGAGTGGAACAAACTTAGAAATTTTCTTTTCTTTTTATTTTAATAGTAAGTGGAACAGATGTTGTTTTTTTTTTTTTCAAAATCATCGAAATTTCTGAGTATAAAAAAAAAACAAATATTTTTATAATAATACTAGTCTAAAACATTAAATGATAAATTATACTACTATTATCTACTTACTTTTAGTAATTACTTTTCTGTAGTATACTGTATGTTGACCTCCAAATTTAATTGCCATCATTCACAGTATGCCGATCGATATTTTCAATTTTATCAACAAATAAAATTTAATTGAATATTCTACTGATACTACTGTATCACTTATTTCAAATTTCTATATTAAATATATATCGAACTGAAACATAAGATTTATGTAAAATCTGTTAAAAGTTTTACATAAAATTTAATTTAAAAAAAAAAAAAGAAAGACTAAAGAAAGTCTAATTTGAATCGAAAATAAGTTTGTCACCGATACTAATGCAATCTTTTTTTTTTCCAAAATTACAGGTGGAAATATCGGAGATCGATGGCCGCCTGGCGGAGCAGTACGAGGCCAAGCTGCAGCAGTCGCTGCAGGAGCTGCGCGATCAATATGAGGCCCAGATGCGCTCCAATCGCGACGAGATCGAGGCACTCTACGAGAACAAGATAAAGAATCTTACGTCGCACGCGCAGCGCAACAGCGGCGCCGCGACCCTCGCCGTGGAGGAGCTGCGCCAGACCCGCACCCGGATCGACGGCCTCAACCAGAGGATCACCGAACTCGAAACGGCTAACAACAATCTCAATGCCAAGATCAGGTGGGAGACCGCAGGAGCTAATTTTCGTGGAGAAATCAGATGGGGATGTCCCACTCATCCTTGCCAGTTCCTTACCAGAGTACCATCAGCTCCATAAGGCCCCGTGTACATGAGAATTCGATAAGATTTCCCTATTACCCATCTAATTTCTACGTGGTTTATTTGAAGACTGATGTATTTAGTTAGCTAAATTTTGTATAATATTTGTAATGGTGCATTTCTTTAATTTTATCGTCAAGACTTTTTTAATCGCTTTTGAAGTTACTTTTTAAGAAGAGGCCTACAATATTTTGTAATTTATGGAGGAAAAGCTACTTAATTTTCATCATTTGTTGCTAAAATTGTTTTGATCGATTTGATTTAAAAATGTTTTGACAAGTTTTGTAGAAAAATTGCTAGCAATCTAAAACATTTGTTGAAGGTTTATACGAAAAGGAAATTATATGCGAGATCCGAATGGCGCGCTCTAAACATAATCGTTTATTTCCAATTTTCTATTTTATAATTCGTCAAAAATTATTTTATAATCCACCGTGAGTATTGCAACGTTGCCTAAAAAAAAATGCGTAAAAATGTCAATATTCTATTTTTTTATTTATTCTTTTTATTTTTTACATGATTTTTTGGGCAACGTTACCATTTATCGGGTAGATTCTCAAATAATGTTTATTTCGGTCAAGTGTACACACAGAGTAAGCATTAAATTAAGTAACATTTTATTAATCCATGTGTATTGTTTTTAGGGAGTTGGAGAATATGCGTGAAAATGAACGAGCTCGTCATACTGAAAACGTGGCAATGCTGGAAGCTGAGTTGGCACGTATGCGCGACGAAATGGCTCAACAACTGCAAGAATATCAGGATCTTATGGATATCAGGGTCGCTTTGGATCTGGAGATTGCTGCTTACAGGAAACTTCTCGAATCTGAGGAGGCCAGGTAAAAACAAAAGGCAAAACAAATAAAACATGCGCATACTTTTAAAGTATAAAAGTGCTCAATTACGTTTATTGCGTGTAGGTTGAACATCACACCGATCCAGTCACCAGGTGTGTCCATGTCTGCCAGCCGAGCTACTCCATCGAGGGCGACCCCGGTGAGAGGTGGCAAGAGGAAGCGCACGCTTCTCGAGGAGTCCGAGGAACGCAGTACTAGTGACTACAGTGTTACAGGCTCAGCAAAGGGAGATGTTGAGATCACAGAAGCCGAGCCTCAGGGCCGTTACGTCAAACTGACGAATAAGGGCAACAAAGTGAGTACTTCTTTAATATCAACTGCTTGAAAAGAATTCTTAATGGACTTTTTTTTTTTAACGATTACTTTTGTCTGTCTTTGTAGGAAATCGCGTTGAGCGGTTGGCAATTGATTCGCAAAGCTGGTAGTCTGGAGACCAATTTCAAGTTCCACAGAACTGCCAAGCTTGAGCCTGGTTCGTCGGTGTCTGTCTGGTCGTCCGACATCGGTGCCTCGCACGAGCCGCCGTCCAATGTTGTCATGAAGGGCCAGAAATGGTTCATAGGCGACAACATGACAACTATTCTTCTTAACAACGAAGGAGAAGTATGTAATACTTTTGTACGTTTAAAAGTTCCGTGACGAAAGAAAGTTATAATTTTATTCATTGATTAATTTGCAATTATTTTAAGAAATTACAGTCTGAAATTTAAATAGGCCGATTAATCATTGACTGTTGTTTTTAAGGAAATGGCGAGTTCAGAGCGAAAAAGACAAATTCTAAGCACATCCGTCTCACGACACAGGGAACATCTCTTCAGATCTCTGCCAGAAGAGCTCCACCATCAGCAGGTGAATTTCGATTAAGATAACTTTTTTAAATCTCGAAAGAAAAAGAAAAGACAAAATAATATGAAATTACTTCTAATCTTCATTTTAAAAATCTAATAAAGTAGATGTTGAACCGTAATTGTGCAATTATAGTTAATATGTAAGGGTAGCTACATTTACACTATTAACTTTTGTTTCCGTAGAGAAGAACTTTTTTCTTCAGTCCATATTAAGTGCGACGGCACACAGCTCTGATGGATAAGTTAACGTAAGTTGTGTACAATATTTAAAATTTTGATATAAATGTTACATGAAATATTTATATTAATAAGGCGATCACTCTTCTGATGCATCCTTGTTTCAAATTAATTTGCGCTTAAGGTAAACTTGGAATTTATGTTCGCTCAAATTTCTTGCTTATTTTAACCCAACTCATTGACTTATAATTATGAGTACATAAGCAAGTATTCTTTGGGCCCTATGATATTGAAAGAATTATAATTTAAATTTTTCCTTTATTATTTGTTTTCAATTTTATTTCTGACTTTATCATGCATTTAAAATGAATCAGAGCTGTATGTCCTCATATTCATTTATCTCATTTCTAACAGTATGATTGGATCACTGGTAAATTTACTATGTTTAATTTATTAGGTTTATTAAAACTGGTGCTTTGCTTTTATTAAACAATACGATCTACCACTAACATATTTCTGAATAATTGAGTATAAAAACAACTTTACAATAATAACGTTTAATTTTTATTCTTATTTCAGGGGGATCCAAAGGGTGAGGAACGTTGTCGCCTTATGTGAAGTAAATGAAGATTATATTTAAAAAAGATTAATATTCACAAAAGATTTTTTCCTAAATAAGCTTATAAGGTAAAGGCATTTTATGCTGCGCGAATTTGTTTAAAAGAACGACACGAGACGTTGACGATTAGGCGTAAAAAATAAGAAAAGAATACAAAAATGTTAACACCATTTACTGGTGATAAAACATTAAAAATGGTTTTTCATATTTTTTCAGAGAAGATAATTTTTGTAACTATAAAGAGTTTAAATATTGAAATTGGATCGTGTCGCGATGACTATTTTATTCGATGCAGCGCTTAAACCGCGAGGTAGAAGATAAAGAGCTTCCCGAGATATTTTCGTTCATTCTGTTTATCTTAATTATTACATGTAACGCAGCTCGTCAGTGAGGGTATTATATTTTTTAAGTATGTACCTTGGATCTGTGTCCTATCGCGACAAATACCAATTGTAAGTTAACATATACACCATCGAAGCTTGATTATAATAAGTTCAATATCTACTGTCTTTAAATCGGTTTCTTTTTTTATATTAATTTAAATAAAAAACGCTTATATACGTGAGAGTCTCGATAATCTAAATTAATCATTTAAGTTATGTTTTGACGATTAGCAGAATCGTATGTAAAGGGAGTTTATTATAAAGAAAGTACAATCGATAAGGCGTAAAAAATGTGCATTTAATTTACCTCTCGCCTTAACAATGTATAGGAAAAAGCCAATAAATGCATAATAGAACGAGATATTTTTTACTGTGTTGGGATTCATATATTTAAGAATGACTATATTAACATAAAAAAAAATACGATGTTCTAATAAAAATGAAAACTGAATAAATCAATGAAATGACCGTATTTTATAATACTGATAATTAGTTGACTAATATCTCATTGAGTACGTTAACATGTGCGTTATGCGAAAAATGAAGCGCGGCAGTTTATTAAGTTAGTCGTTATATTAAATAATTTTTATCTTTCCTGTATCATCCTGACTTGCTAATGAATTATCTTGTACAATTAGTAGTTAGTAAGGTGACTGTTTCTTTTTCCTTGTTTAACAGCAGAACATCACTACTGCAGTTACAGCATAGAGATTTTTATATTAAATAATAAGCTATACGCCTTTATATTTTTCGAACGAACTTATGTAGAGCACTGCAATTTTTGTATACGGCAAGTTGTGTGTAATAAAAATTATATCTATTTGACAGAATATTTGAAAAAGAAATTGTATTCTTACAGATGACAACCTCGTAAATTTTATTTTAATAAAATATTAAATATGAGAAAAGTTATATTTTTTCTGCAATTTAATAACAATGCTCTTCTTTTTAATTTATATTTTGTTTACTTTATAAAAAAAAGAATGTGTATCTTAATTTAAAAAGCAATCATCGGCTAAATGAAATTTCAATGTATTTTCCCTTTAAAAAAATCCATGGGCATTTCATTGTAGTTAGTATTTCTCGGATTGTGATTTGTCGAGCTGTAATTATCTTTTATTATTTATTTATATTATTATTCATTTGATATTCACCTTTAAAAAAATCTCAGCGCGCTAAGCGCGTGTCTGATCTAGTACAAATAAAAAAAAAATATTAATTTTGAAAAAGGTATTTATTAATTATTGGAAATAAACTAAAAATAGTAAGAGTATTTTTTAGTTATAAATCTAAAACACAAACAAGACAATTGTTAATAATGTATTTACAATACAGTACAAAGAATAATGTGTCAACACACTTTGTTGTTACGTGAAACGCCTTAACATTATGAACAAAGCAAACGAACAGTTCAGGTACTTTAGGCACGTAATTTTTTCAAGGCATTTTCTACAAGGTACTTAATTTTTATCATCGATTCATAAGACTGCTTCATAAATAGACATATAATTTCTTTTCGTTCTTTTGAATCGATAAGGACAAAAATTATATTGATGGACATCACAGTACATTTAATTCAACTTCACAGTGCATTAAAATTGGATGTCACACAGATTTTTTTTCTCACACAGGGTAAGAGTGCAGTGATAAGTAGCAAACATAGAAAATTGTGTTCTAAATTAAAATACCGTCCGCAAACAAGGATTATGGCATAAGTTAGTAATAGTTTGTACAACATGTAATGTCCTGTATTTTTTTTTTTTTTTTTATAAAAAAAAAAGCCAAATAAGCATCGACGTAAGAAGGATGTAAAATAGAAAAAGGAAGAGTGAACACCGTTGTAAGGATTTAAAAAAACATAACAAAGTAAATACAATGCCATAAAAATTTAAAAAAAAAATAAACAAGGATAAAGCCATGGGGGAAACGTCTTGTTCAGCGTAAATAAGAAACAGCGAAATATAAAAACCAAGTAAAATGTATTCTATGGGCAACATCATAATAATCATATATCATTATGCTGATACACTGAAATATTAACCACAATAGTCGCGTGTGTGTACTTTTCTTCTTGTGTTACGTGTACTTCTTTTTTTTTTTGTGTGTCTTACAAATTTCGCCACACAATTACTTCTCGCGTCTCTCTCTCTTTACATTGTATCATTATTATTATTATTTTTTTTATTAATCAACGTGATGCGTTACACAGAGACACTCGATATACTCTCCCACTCCCAATTTTACAAACACATAAGCGCCTGAGTTAGGAGAAACGAAACGAAGAATTAAAACAAATAATAATAAAAGGACTATAAGAAACTCTTGTACACTCTCTTACTGACCGACAACAAATCGTTTTCTTTCTTTTTTTTTTTATCTTTTATTCATCATATAACATAAACATATAGGCGACAATGACAATGCAATCGTACAGATTGGCTTCAGTATCGTAATTAAAATACGTATATATAATATGCAATAAAGGTAATAGCATAATAAAATAAAATGATAGTAGTAGTAATGATAATGACATTATTCAACAATCATTCAGTTAATATCGAGCACCAAAATAATGAGATACGTACAATATGGAACAAGACGTTCGCCAGTTTTCCTGTGTATGTGTCTTATACGTGTCTGTGTATTTTTTTTTTTTTTTATCCTTTTACAATTCTATTATAGGTATTTGTTTGTCCCTTATACGCGTACAAGCATCGCATTTTGGTATAACTTTTGCGCGTCACATAACTTTTTTTTTTTTTATAGTTATTTTCCTCTACGTATCGTTTAATATGTGCATTGCTTTTCTCGCCTTGCGCGCCGCAAATCGCCGCCCCTTTTCCTTGCGCGCGGAGACGAGAACGAAAACAAGCCGTAAAGGAAAAATCGAAAAACAAAGAAGAAGAAGAAGAAAGGTGTGACTTGGACAACATGCCGGCGGTAAAAACACGCCGAATTCGCAAACGTCGTTATGTATGTACAGTTGGAGAAAAAAGAAAAAAAAAAAAGAAGAGGAAAAGTACGTGAGGGGCGCGGCTCGCCCTCGAGGAGGCCGGGGTTGCTCGGCTCGACGCGCCGAGGGATAATTTTTTACGAAAAAACATGTACATTTATTATATACCCTTCTTCGTTTTTCCGCTTAAATAGTAATTATTCATCAGTAACATATAAAATTATATGTAAATATATAATTTTATATAATGCCGCGTTTCGCCTCGCCTCTCGAGTATGTATACAGTATAGCGATTATTACACGAGGAGATAAATATATATTTTTTTGTTTCATTACCATTTTATTTTATTTTATTTTATTTTATTTATTCGTACTTTGTATATTGTTTTGTATTTCTTTCATTATTTTCATAAAATGGGTGCGCGTACGTAATTGTGTGTGCACGTTGCTCACGGCCACGAAGGATACAGTGACGTAAAGCCGCATTTTCCTCGTTCGAACTATTATATACGCTTCTCGATCGCTTTGTACGCTTCGATAATGAAAAAAAAAAAAAAAAAAAATTGAAAAAATACACCCCTCATGTAGGTCAAACCCTCGCCCCGCTCGAATGACTTAAAACTGTAAAAAGTTTGGTGCGCGTACGAGTTTTACTTTTTTTTTTTTCTCTTTCCCCCTTTAAATATATGTCCTTTCTTTTCCTCTCTTTATTTTTACCCTACGATATAGTTTATAAAACGCAAAGTTCGGTATCTCCCTTTAATTAGTCGAGTTACAATGGCACTATATGAGTTACTTTCCTGTTCGTCTTTTACTTGTTTACGTTTTTTTTTCTGCTTTTTTTTTTATCCTTTTTCTTAGTGACTGTTTTTTTCTTTCTTACTCTTCTCGCCTCGTCTTCATGCGCTTCGACGTCGCTATACATAACGATTCGCTAAGGATTTGCTTTAATGCACGACTACACGGTTTACATCATATGCTTAAAATTCTTTGTAGTTTCTCTTATCATTTTTCTACGGAATCGGATTACTGCGAGTTTTTTTTTTCACTTATTTTTGCAGACGTTTACGAGTGCGTTTTGTGCATGATGCAATGGTTTCTTATTTTTTTTTTTTATTTGCTCTGAGAAAATCACGAAAAAAACATGTTGTACGACTTTAGTTCTGTTCTTTTCTTACTAAACGAGTATATTATAATAGTTTCGTCAAAGAAAAAAAAAACATAGAGTGTACATAAAAATTAGTCGGAACAGAAGACACTCGTAAAGATCATGTTTTTTTTTTTTTTTTTTTATTTACAGTAGTTTGTGTGATCTGCCTTGTCCGTGTGCTTATAGTCAAGCTCGGGGTAATTTTCGTACAGTTGAAAATAAAAAAGAACGTCTCACTCTTTTATAAAACGGAGGATACTTTTGAATAAACGGCGCGCCGTTCGTTCGTCCTTATGTCATTACTTAATCGACGCCGGCAATAATAAAAATCTCTTTTTATTTCTTTGTTCCGTTCGTGTATATATAGTTTACATTTGTAAATTTGTTTTGTGATCACGGATGAGAAAAATTTTCAAGAAAAATTTTCGCTCGTTACTGATGCGTGACTTTTATCGCGGGATATGTCCATAAGAGAGAGTTTCACCCCTTGAAAGTACCTTCCGTTCATCATCGTTTATTTATATCACTCGGGAGAAATTCGGAGCTTAATCCTCATTAAAGATACAGTTAATAAGCGTTTCTTAAATATTTCATCGTTTTTATTATTATTATTATTTTATTCGAAAATGTTCACACTCGTACACAAGTGAAATTTGGTATCGACAGAAAAATATTCTTTTTCACTGCAAAATAGATAAATGTTCCTTCCTTATTATTGTTTATTTTTTTTATTTTTTATTTAATTTTTTTTTTCTTTTTACTTATAAAGACAGAAAAACGAAAGCGCTATCCTTTTTACGTTATCGTTATAATAATAAATTTAAAAGCTAACGATTTTCGGCAACAGCGTTATACTCGTTAAAAAAATAAATAATCTACCGATCTAACGCCAAGTTGTATGTAATTAGACGTACAAAATTAAAACAGCTTTTTCTTCTCACGCGGTTTTAGATTTCAACTTAGGTATCGGCGCTAAATTTACAAGCTCATTGACTCGGTGACAACACTTTGTGGCTGGTACATTGACACTTTTCTCTTACGCAAGTTCTCCTCTTATTTATAAACTGGCTAATATCAATGATTCACTGGGCTTTGTCTTTTTCTTTTTCTTTTCTTTTAAAAATAAAGTTTTTCTTTTCTCGTCGCAAATAAGGACGCTATACGTTTCGGCTGGAAACGCGCGCGTCTTTCGACCGCTTCAATAATTAAAAAAAAAAAATTTATGCGTTTCTCAAATTTTCCACGTCGTCGAGAGAGTGTTTCGCGCAAATCACAGACTGCGAAATTTTCTTTGCTCATTATTTTTCCCCCGGATTCTGGACAAAACTGGCGCGCATCGAAACAATAAGATGAGTATAAGTAACGCCTCGAGTATAGAAAAATCGAAACTACGATTTTTTTTTCTTTCACTATCTGGAGAATTAAAAGTAAATGACAAACGGCTTGATCGCGAAGAAAAACACAAAGGCGGCGGAGTCGAGACAACGAATTTTCTCTCACCTTCCGTTCGTTTTAAATCCTTAATCCGCATTACAATCATTTATAGTGTCCGCGTTTTCTTTCTCATCTCCATCCAATCACGTCATTATTAAAAATATATATAGGTACATTGAATTCGTGTGTACTGGTTCTCGCGTGTATGTACATGCCATATATCGTTAACGTTATTACATTCAACAAATTTGCGTTCTACAAGTTTAGTTTACTTATTTTTTTTTTTTTTCCTTATCAATTGGTTATTACACAAAATCGCATCGCAGCGAACGATAATACACATTGTACGTCGACTCGATTTCACGTTATGCAACAACAATACCCTCGATATCCCTTGTACAAAGAATCTCGCCGAGGAAAAAAAAAAACGGAGGCCGAAGCCGTGCGTTTTCTTCCTTTTCGCCGCTCAAATTGTCTAATCGCAGTTTTATTTTCTTTTTTATCATCTTCGCTAATGTACAATCACCTTTTTTCCCTAAGTCCTAAGGTAAATATAGAGTTGTTAAAACGATTCTCGGCCGATCGCAAAAAAAGTCATAGGAGAATTTAAAAAACGGTATATAGAATTTTTCAATATATAGGCAACGGCCAAAATTTAAAAGGAAAAAGGTATATAAGTAAACGCTTTCGGAGCTCATCACCTAATTAATGACAATAACACCCTGATTTTCGGCTCTCGCTCAGAATAGACTCCGTCAAATTTAAAGCAACAATTTTCTTTCCTACGCTCGTTTAAAAAAAAAAAAAAAAACTTTACAATGCAACCTCGCGCTACCGGGAACAAAATGGTAATCCAAGTCCATCTCGATAAAGAGACAATCTCGCATCTTTCTTCTACCCTCTCCCTCCTCCCCAATTCTCATACAAATACTACGTCGAGCTTCAGCGCAAGCAAATTCGAATCACAATGTACGTTGCGGGTTCTTTTTTTTTATTGTGTCTTTGTATGCGGACTCGCGCGAGTGTTAAAGCGCCGGAGACGGACAAACGATCCGAGATAAAGTCGGACTTCTTAAGAAGAAAAAAAAAAAAAGGAAACAGCCTGTGAAAAGTTGTTTTAAATCTTCTTTATTAAATAACATCTCTTTTCTTTCCTTCGGAACGCGCGTTATACAGGGTACATTAAATTACAGCTTAAAGTAGTATGAAAGAAGAACAAAACTTTTTTGACTTTTTTCACACGAGTTACATAAAAAAAAAAAAAACGAGAAGAAAAAAAGAAAAAAGAAACGCAACAACTCGATAAATATGAAATTTTATATTGTGACGATGGCAGCTTTGTCCGGCTCCGCTGAAACTTACGTATTTTAGTTTATTTTCTTTTAAAGACTTTCCTAAAGAGTTAAACATCGAGTGGTCCATTTAATCCTGATCGACACTTTCTATCGACATATTTTTTTCTTTATAATGTAAACATTTGCGTTATAATTAATTTATGTTAATTTAATTAATCACACTGGCTTGGACAGAGAGTGAATTTCTTTGTATCCCTTTTGTTTTTATTTATTCACGCCGCTTTTCTTTTTGTACACAAAAAAGATTCGAGGATCGATAATAATGATTTTCACGCGTGGCTCGTTCCTTCCGTGGCTCTTAACGCTTCTCTTTCCGGTGTCTCAACAGCGAGTGGAAAAGTCAGCGCATACTTCTCTTTGCGTCGATATTAGGAAGAATTTCGTACAACTAGAGGAGGCAATTTTTTTTCTCACACTTCCTCGAACGTCTTTCGTTTCTCGAATACATTTAAAATATCGTTTAATCATCTTTATGAAAAATAACAACTTTTATACTTTTTTTTTTACTTGTTAAACATTACTCTTGTTTGATAAAAAGTGTGTTGGCTAAGAGATTGCACTTTGTGATCATCTTAAAAACTGGAGATTATATAATATACGTACATATATATTTATATTCAATATGCATAACGGCGAATATTTCGTGTTTGCTTTCTCCCTATTTATCAAACACACCGACAGAATGAGAAATGAATATACGCAATAAAGGAGTCGCGCGAAAACACGAGGAACGCTCGATTAAAAATTTTCCGTCGGCTATACAGCTAATAAATCAACTCGTCTTTGTCAACGTACAAAAATCAACAGATCAAATATATATTCATTCGTTTTCGCCTTCTACTTTTTTTTTTTTTTTTTTATCTTTTCATTCTTTTACCTTTGCGACTATATATTTTCGCGAGACCCATGTACCCAATTTTCGTGGAGTTTCCGAAAGACGCGGAGGAAAAAGAAAAGGGGGAAACGTAAAAGCGAACGGGGTCAACGTCTTCGGAGCTGTTATTCGGTCTAACGCGTATACAATGATTCGGTCGAACAGAAGATAAGGTCGCTCGCTCGCACACGCAACTCTCCTCGTGAACGCCTTATACACGATAGTTTAAATGACAGGAGGGCCACAAATGGTGCCAGGCACTATTTATTCAAAATACCTGTGTACTCCATTAAGATTATACAGTTAATTATATTAATGTACTCGTTTATATTTTTTTTAATTTGTAATTTAATTATTCAATCCTTCAAAAGTATATTATTTTTTTTTTCAAATAGTTTGTTTACCACTTTTCTTTATACTTGCATCTTTCACATTCGTTCGACTAATCGATAAAATTCGCACGAGAGCAATTCTCACGAGGATATGTCTTCCGAGATTTACGATAACGATAAGGATTATTAAGGCATAGAATTCAAGGCTCCAGAGAGAAAATCTCGGCACGTTAAACGCGTCCCGTTTTGTTTCATTTTAAATACATACAAGTATACATATTTCATTTATTTTCTTTTTGTTTCATTTAATCTACACTCGTTTACAAAGATTTCGCGCGTAATCCCGTAATTTTTTTTTTTATTCTCGCGTCAAAAGCCAGTTGCAGCGTCGCCTCGACCACACGTTCGTTGCACCATGTACCCGATGTACAGTGTTTTATTTTTCCTTCCTTTTCTTTCATTAACGCGTAGAAATATATATAATATATAATATGCAACGCTGAGCTTGGTCGTCGCTACGGACACACGTAATATCAAATATCGCATGTACAGAATAAAAAGGAAAAGGTGGTCGAGCCGGAAAAGAACTGGTATCGCAGGGTAGTTTCGTTTTCCACTTTCGAAAGAATTGCACGATCCTTCGACGACGATGAGGTTGTTTTATTTATTTATTTATTTTTTTTGTTCTTTTTGCATGAAAAATTTGACGCGGTATTCTTTTTTTTTTTTTTTTATTCGTATATACAAACTTTGAGAATTTCTTAAACTCTCAAACGCGAGAACTGCTCGACTTTGTTTTAGAAAAATTTACCGTTTCTCCCTTGTTTCTTCGCGCACAGTATTAAAGCCAATATGTTCGCAATTTTTTTTTTTCGCAGACATCTAGAGACTGACACATACTTGTGAGACGAGCCCTCGTCAAGAACGTTCAAATTTTTTTTCTATAATTTTTTTAGGCATTAGAAGGATTTGCTTCCACGTGTTCATTTGCATGGTTCCGTTTACTTTGTATACATATATATATTTTTTTTTAATCAACATTCGTCATCTTTAATATCAAATGTGCAAAATACTTGTGAAAAATGTATGCAGTCAGACCTTTCAGCTTACTTGACTAACCGACTATGATAACAATCTAACGATTGCACGAGCGTTACGAATATACGCGCGAGACGCATAAACTGCACTTTTCGTCCCGTCCCATCAATCACATCCTCATTAAACAGGCAACCTGAGGAGTTTGACTGCACAATATAGTCGTATATAGATCTATTATATATTTTTTATTCAATATATATATGAGTTTGTGTGTGTGTAAATTTGTTCATTAAAACAATGCTATACATCGTACGCCTAACTATCTACCTAATAGTATTTCATCTTTTATAATATATATATATAATTTTTTATATATATATAATATATATTAATTTCGAATTACGTTCTCATAATAATGAATAATTTGAGTACAGTGGCCGACTTTCACGCAAATTATCAGCAGGCATAGACCGTTAATGTAACTCACTAAAATTAAAAAAAAAAAAAACCAATCGTCATCATCATCGTACACGTGAGTGAGATCCTCGTCATTTCTTACGCGAAGCGACAGATTTTTTTCTTATTCTTTTTGTTTGTAACAATTACAAACGTAAACATAAAATCAATGCAGATTTCTCTTTGTATCAATCTTAATAAAGAATAAAAAGAAAGAAAAAGAAAAGAGGTCGGTTAAGGATAAAATAACGCAATGATCGATCGTTAATCAAAGAGAACGAAAAAAAAAAAGGAAAGTAAAAAGACACGACTTAAATGACTAGATCGAGTACGCACAAATGTTGATATCCGTTCGAATGGCAAATAAAAGTTACATTACAATAGTTATATAATAATATAATATTATAATAATATAATAATATAATAATAATAATATAATAATAATGATAATAATAATAATAATTAAAATAATTATAGTAATAATTATAATAATAATAAAAAGGTAAGAAAAAAAAAGAGCAAATAAAAAGAGGTGGTGGTGCATGCTTGTGCGCACGTGGTTGATATTAACGGATTATGCTGCTCTCAAGACCACCATACCAAGTACAACAAACACAACAATCGCGCGGGTTAAAGTGCGTGCACGTATTCCGACATCGCGAATATAATTATCCCCGGAGCATCCATCTCTCCCGCGTCTGCGCGACGAAAAATAACGAAAGTTCCGCCTCTCCTTCATCTCCTTGTGCACTACCGAACTTTGTGCATAATATGTGGTCGGCCCACTCGTTATAATCGCTTCGCGTCGCGCGGCCGAAATCTCTCTATCCTCTTATTTCTCTCGAACTTCGTCGTCTCCGCTATCGTACGCGCTTGCTCTCTCTCTCTCTCTCTCTCGCTCTTTCTTTCTCGCTCTCTTTCTCTCGCTCTCGCTCATACGCTCGCTCGCGTTACAATTCATCGTCAACGCCGTCAATTGCACTCGAAGTGATCTCGTGTAGGGGGTCACGGGCAGCCGGCCCGGGCGACTGCCGCCCTCGCTCGAGGCTCCCGCGACTTATATACAAATAACACCTCTTATTTTTTATATACATGAAAATATATATATAATATATCCATCGTGTATATATAATATTTATATATTATATATATTTATATAAAGTTTCAACATTATATTATGGCACCACATTTTTTTTTATCATATTAGCGATGACCTTGACGTCATCCTCGAAACGTAGTTTATCTCCTCTCTCTCTCTCTCTTTTTCTCTTTCTCTCGCTCTCTCTCTCGCTCTCTGTCTTGCCTAAACTCTCGTGCATCGTGTCCGCTTGCTGTGCGGTACTTTTCATTCGCGAGTCGCTTCGCTCTCGAGAGTATCGCGAGCAGGATCGATCTTCCGCGCTGCGCCGTCGAGGAGAAGAGGCGCGCGTCTCTGAAAGAAAAGGAGGCCCCTTATATCTCTCCTCTCTCGCTCTCTTCTCTCCTCTTCGTCTTGCCTCTTCGATCTTCCTGCGCTGCGAGATATGGAGACAAAAAAAAAAAGGTGACGGCGGCTGCGCGAGACGAGTGCGTCTCGATGTGAGGATTCCGTTGCGCTCCGTCTCTGTTCCTCTCTCAGTGTGACTCTGTGTGTAGTTTCAACGTGTGAGTGTTGTGTGTGCTTAACTGCTCGCGCCAGTCCCACGGGTGGCGGGAGCCCGCGTCGTCGCTGCGGCCGGCCTCGACGTTCTCCTCAATTCGTCGGCGTCCGGGCTTGGCGATGCGGCTGCCGTTGACAGGGCACACATCTGTAAAGAACGCACTTGCTTAATGGGAGTACCTTAATGAAAGGATTTCATTGGACGCTTCGTTTAACTCAATCGGCGGTTGCCGTGTTTGAAAGCGTATTTTTTTTTTTTTTTTTTTCAATAGAAAATAATTCAAGTAGCTAACTGATACGGTATTAATTTACTTTACAACGAGATAGATTTTTTTCATTTTAAATTACTTTTAATAGATTCAAAGAATAATATCATAAAATTTTATTTTATGCGTCATTTGTATTTGATAAATTCGATAATGAGAATTTTACCTAAATACATTTATTTGATAAACAAAAAAAAAAAATTTTAAAATGAATTTTTTACATTTCTTATTTATTAGAAAATTATTAAAATTCTCTACTTATTCAAATTATTTCCAAATGTATTCTATTAGTTATGTCTGAAGAATTTACATTCTAGTAGTGGTGTATCAAGACATTGAAATTTGTAAAGTAACAAAAGATAGTTGATCAAAAAATATTAACGTAACTAAAAATTAACGAACATCGAGATCATCTTACATATCTCATCGAAAATTTTTTTTTCCTTAAAGCTATAGGGCCAACGAAAATTTTAACACTGCTACAAATAAAATCTATAAAAAAAATCTAACAGCAATTTGTTCTGGCTCTTCGAACGAGATTTAAGTGTACATCTTAACTACTCTCAGAAACTCCTAACGTTGCAAAGCAATAATCAACCTTCCTCTAGCATTTATCTAACGTTTTCGAAAATCTCCGATGAATGCCCGACAGAAGCAACGAGTCTCCCGTTACAAAATCGAGATTCCGGAAAAGGTCGTGACTTTCGAATATTTAACGCCTCGTCGGATAGTAGAAGAGAAAATTCCTAAGAGGCATCAACGAGGCCGCGCGTATCAGAGCTTCTTCTCGAGGACAAGATAAATTACCATTAGGTCGCCCAGCCCTCGCTAATCCTCGAGCGCTTCATGAGCGGTCCGTTCTCGTAGTCGGCGGCGCTTGGCTGGTTGCCGGCCCCGCCGGGCACGTGGCTGGTCCTTAGATCGCCGACGACGACCCCACCCTGTGGACCCGGTGACGGCAGATTCGTCGGCGTGATGCTGCCCGAGTGCGAGGGCGGCGGGTTGCTGCCCGGCCTGCTCACAGACGCCAGGTTCAGCGTCTGGGGCCCGCCGTGCTGCTGCTGCTGCTGCTGTTGCTGCTGTTGCTGTTGCTGTTGCTGCTGCTGGACGTGGTGGGGAGGCGGAGGCCCCCCTGACGACGAGGGCCCGCCCACGCTCAGACTCGTGTGACCTGAAACGGGAATTGATCGATTATTGAGGGAAATGTGCGGGGTAGGCGCGCGCGAGGGAGAGGAGGATTGGGATTTCATAGTGTTAATTAAACTCGTTGGAAAATTCAGGGGCGCACTGTAAATAATTTTTTTTTTTTTTTAAATCGGACATTTGGTGAAAGTATGTGTAAATTTTATTTTGCGTAAAATTTTTGCGTGGAGTAATTTGTGTGTAAGATAATTTTGCGAAGAAAATCTTTTATACCTACAAAATTTTATGCGATTTCCAAAATTAAATTACACAAAAATTAGTTAGACGACGCTAAATAGATAAATAATCTTGCAGAATAATTTTTTTTTTTAACTAATTAATAAAATAATACCATATGCCAATATTAATTTATGTAAAGCTGATTTGTGTGATTTTTTTCTGTGAAATATTATTCTTGTGTAATATCCAATATTATTTACGTGTGATTTACGCGTATCGTCAAAAATTTACACAAAATTTACACAAAAAATTTAAACAAAATTTTTTACAGTGCGCGGGTTTTACAGTGGGACTTCTGATTGATGCACAGTATACGCGCTCGATTGGGCTTTTTTTTTTTGTTTGGCTGGTTTTTACTTTTTTTTTTATCATTTTTACAGAGAATTGCAATTTACCGTAATTTAGTTACGTCTATATTACAGTGGGACTTCTGATTGATGCACAGTATACGCGCCCGATTGGGCTTTTTTTTTGTTTTCTTTTTTTCATTTTTACATTTTTGATTTTTACGTTTGATTTTTTTTTGCGAATATGGTTTTTAAAATAGATCGTTCTCAAACAATAAGTGAACGATTTTTTCTATAGGTACGACGAACACCTTTCCTTCATTGATTAACGAAATTTTATGTTAAAAGTTTAACATGAATTGAATGATGAAATAAAATTCATCATTCAGCAATTGATTCACTGCAAGAAGTATTAGTCAACTGACGATTGTAATTTAGAGATTTATTGCGATCGTTAAAGTTTTTACGATAAATTACAATAAATTAGCGTTTAATTTACTTTAAATAGGCTCTCCAAGTTCCATAAAAATCAATAACAATTTCCTTAAGGTAACTGCCTACCATTACAAAATAGAAAAAGCGCATTTCAGCGTTCAAGAGGTTCTACCACAAAATTTCACAAAAATCTCAACACAATGTACAGTACGAACAAAAATAAGTGAACAAGTTCCGCCCCATTTTACAATAACACCAAAAGAATTTGTTAAAACATTACGGACAACAAAACGCCTCGAAGGTAACGCTTCACCTTAAACGCGTGTCATTGGTATCCAGATAATTTTTAGCTCAAGGGTTCATCGACAGTTACGCATACAACCGAAGCGACCCAATTAAATTTTACAGCTCCATAAAAAAAAAAAAGAGATCCTTTACGACGTTACGAACGACGACGAGCCGTGAGGAAGCGATAGACTAAAGGAAAACATTTCTCAAAAAAACAAATAAACAAATAAATAAATAGTGAACAAAACGTGTAAGCCGTGTACTGAGATAATTCAAGTAATTCAAAATTCATTTTTTCTATTATTGAATTAGACCGAAGTAATTCAAAATTCACTTTTCTATTATTGAATCAGACGAAAGTAATTCATAATACACTTTTCTATTATTGAATTAGACGCAATTCAAAATTCACTTTTGAATTATTAAGGTAGTTCTATTAAGGGGGGTTTATACCTAAAAATTTTTTTTTTTTTTAAAAATTGAAAATTAAAAATTATAATAAAATTAATATTTTCTATTAAATATTCTAGGAATATGTTATATTCCTGACAAAATGAGCACAGATAGAAATTTTTAGACTCATCGTAGCCTAAATTATGATAGTTTCAAAAATTTT
>JAWWEN010000020.1:4394193-4404441 GCA_035582955.1 Sycophila texana
GTGCTGACGTGACAAAAAAGTCCATGGTTACCGTCAAAACAACGGTAATTTTTGATATAAATTTCTCTCCGTGTATATGCAGCAAAATTTCACTAATTCAAATTTACAGAGTTTCAATATGTCTGTGACTGTTTTCTCAAACATAAGTCAAGTAACTTTTACCAAACGACTATTAATTTTTACTAAAAAATTTCTCCCAAAGTATACTATCACCATCATCCACGTGCATCGCATAAAATACGCAAACAAATATTTAACCTACGACATGCACGGAACACGGGATACCGTATTCGCGCTCGTATAGGCATAATCTGGACAACTGGCAATGAAATAATAGGCGCTGGCACGAATCGCGCTTCTCGTGCACGCTTAATTCGTACGGTGCCAGCTGATCAAATCGCCGCGCGGAGAGCACAGGCACTCGCGCAACGACGCGCTAGACGCGGCTCTAGAGAGTGAGACATCGCGACGCGGGCCGCGTGACACTGAACCAGTTGCGGCCAGAAAACGCGGTGGAGGAGCGCTCGCGGCGTTTTCCGCGTGTCCGCGAGGGTTGCGAACAGCTTGGCACGCACTTCGTTGCCTTGTCTCCCTGCTGGCTTACTTCGGGGTCGAAATATGGTGTCAACGCGTAGTGCGATTTGTTTTTTTTTTTTTTTTCGTTCAGAAGTGCGTCGGTGTAGTGCGTCAATGTCGCGCGGTCCGTGAGATACGGTGCTGGGGGTGCGGCGGGAAATTTAAAATTTATCTTCGCTTTCGTGTTTGTTTACGAGATTTTGGCAAACCTTAATTGCTTTTAGATGGCCAGAGTTTGTGGTGTCTTTTAGCAAGTATGTAATTATCAAAGTTCGGATCATAGATTGAGCCGATATATTAAATTGGCTTTTTCGTATAGGCTAAAGGTTGTAAAGATTTTGAATAATTTGAATTCCGATATTAAAATACTACTGCCATGATTCACTTTTCGAGTTAGAATGTCCCTGTGTTATTATTCTGAAGAATTTGTTTTCAATAAAATAAAATATACAATTGGGTGTGTGTTGAATTCTTTATAGGTAGATTTTATGAAAGGCACTAAATTCTTTTTATTGACGAAATTATATATAATATTGTAAATAAACTTTATTCAAAGATAATTAGGACTACAGGAAACAATATACAATTCGCCTACAATCCTGGAACTATGAGATTCACGAAGCAGATAACATTATCAACACATTACAATCATTAGTTCTTTCAAAAGATCAGCGGTAAACTCACACTATACTCGCTAATTAGCAGAGTACTAATTTTATCTACTTTTTAGTGGCTTTGCAGAATGTACAAGGCTCTCGAAATCGAATAAGGAAACAACCAACTATAATCACTTATGTATATTCCACGTCGAAAGTCTTCTACTCGTATACAAGAAACCAAACTACAAATGACATTATTGCCGTTAAACAATCGTTCATTCAAGTCCTCGGCGTCACATACTATATAAACTACTCGCGAAAGCCTTAAAAAGCGAACAAACTTAAAATGACATCGCCAGTCACCAAAGAATCAGAAAAAAATCACAACGCGTCGAAAGTCCTCCGCACTTGTATACCATCGGCAGTCCCCCGGGGACCGCTATAAGTGTGCGGCGCTCGATCGCGCCGATATTCACGTGAGCCGCGATCGGTCCTCGCGTGTCCCCCTCGGATGGATATTTCGCGACTCGCTCGGGGCGCGCTCCTCGAGGCGCATGGGGTGGCGGCCTTAAAGACACTGGTGGCCGTGATTCCGTGCGGACCGGTGCCTGCGTACGCTTGCGCGCGCGCGGCCGATTGTATAAATCCGGCGCGCGGATGCCGATGATGCTAAAACTAACCCGGGTGCCGTGGCGTCTACATTTATAACGTCCTTCTCTTTATACCCCGGGGCGCGTCGACCGAGCGAGAGAGAGACGGAGAGGAGCCGCCGCCTTCGGGGGCCGCGGGTGTCCAAAAGCACCTCGCCTCAATTTTAGCGCCGCCGTCGCCGCCGCCGGCGCGCAGTGTGTGTATTAACAAACCGCGTGAAAAGATACCAAAAATAATTCCCCCGCGAAGAAATAAATCGGGAGTAGCGCGCCGCGCGGATATATATCCACCCGCTGGCCTCTCCTCCCCTCGGCCCGGTACGCGCGGCTCTCTCTCGCCTCTCTCTAGGTGTACCCCCGGGGTGGGCGCGCGACGTGCTCTCGCTATATATTGCCCGGTTGCTCGTCCGAGCGGCCGCAGCTCTCCGCCTCCGAGGAGACGAGTCTCCGCGGCGGCGCGCGACGTGTATAATATACTGCGGGGCTGCACCCCCGGGGTGTCCAGTGCGGCAGGTGGTTGATCCAAAGCGACGCGAGTTTGTGCGCGCCGCGCCCCAAGTGTGCCCAGTGCGCGACGTTTTGTAATCATTGGATCGTTTGAAGTGTCGTCCAGGCGGATGGGTTTGTACTCTGGGAAATAACTTGGGAGACTGGCTGCTGGTCACCGGGTGGTAAAACTTCGTTTGGTTAAGTGATCGGCGAGATCACTATAAATTTAATTCAGTGATCCCAGTGAATTTAAAAACAGTGATGTACTTTTGACTGAAAAATACGCATGTAAAAAGGAAACGTAGAGCCAAAGTTTCCGTGTCTTAACAGTTAAGACACGAATTAAAATATTATTAAAAATACGATGATTTTAGCTAATATGTTACAATATGTAAGTCAAATATAGTTAAGTATTAAAATTTAAAGCAGTTTATAAAAGTTTTTATGAATTTTTCGTTATCGTTTATTCTTTTAAACGATTAACTCATCTAACCTCACTTGATTATTTTTTCGTATTAAACAATTTCAAACACGTACAAAGTATTATAAATATCATCAATGTTTGCGTGACCATTAAAACTTCTATTCATTTTTATTTATTTATTTATTAGTAATATCAATATTTTTTTTGTTGATAATTTTAATTCGTGTAGACACGGAAACTTTAGCTCTATGTTTCCTTTCTATCTATGCAGGCAAATTTCACAGTTTTTCAGTCAAAAGTATGTTACTGCTTTGAAATTCAGTGAAAATTTCACTGGATTAAATTTAGAGAGTAAGTCAACTACTGCGGGATGGGCTGCGGAATTGCATAAAGCTTCACGGAGATTTGAACGGGGCTGTGATTGCGAATTGCCTTTGGGGTGGACGAGGCTAAACGCTGGTGCGCGTGTTAAAATTCCTAGACTAATTGCAAGTGGCCTTGAACGAGGATTGCGTCGTTTTGCAAGAACAAAGCGCTCCGCAAAAGTTGCAAAAAATAAAAGACAGCTACGGCAAGGATTTCGACAAACTGAAGGCATTGTTCTGAATGATTCTTCTTCTACGTCGAGTGACTCATATTCGACTCGACTTGTACAACGAACGCAGGATTGAAGTCTAGAATTCGGAAAAATGGTCATCGCTACATCGGGCAATTTTTAAATTTAGCCAAGAGAATTTTAACGGTGCACGTTAGTTAAAGGAACGACGAGGAAATTTAAGAGCTTTTAATAATGTGAATAAAATATGTACGTGCAGTGATAATGTGAATAAAATACACCAAGTGAACAAAATTTAATATAAAAATACATTCGAGAAAATAAAGCGTTTCAGATTTTCTCTCGCGTAGAAAAATCACTCCATTCGAGAAAATGACCGAATCACTCCGAGTAGTTCAGCTTTTTCTCTTATATTTTTTTGAAAAATCACGACATTCGAGCAAAAAATACACACTCAACTTCAAAGAAAAATTAAGTCACTCTAAACTGAATTGCCTCGTCCTTTTCTCTTCGCTTTTTCGAGCAACGAGTGTCTCCACCTAAAGTGACTCGCATTTTTCACTCACACATACTAAGTTCGGACCATCGCTGCCAACAAAAAAAATCCAATAAAATCGGAGAATTCAAGTAAAACACTCTAATTCTTAAAGAAAAAGAATCAACTCGATCCTCATTCTAAGAGATTCTCTCTCTTCTAACAGGATTTTTTCACTGACAGACAGTAACTCGGATCGGCTAAAGTGACTCGGATTTTTCACTTGCAGACAATGTCCAGATTATAATATCGCTGTCAAAAAAAAAAAGTAAATAAAAAAATCACTCCATTCGAGAAAAGTTCAAGCACAAAACGCTTTTTTTTTTTTTTTTTTAAAAAAAAAAAGAAGTAATAAACTTAATCGTCTCTTTTCTCACTCGAATCGAGTGCTTTTCTCACGCGACGAGAGAGTGCCTCTCTCCGCCGCGCAAGGCGCCTCAAAATGTTTCACTGGCAGACGGCAAAGAAAAAAAAATCCGCTCGTCGGTTTATACTCGATTAAAGCGCAAAAAAGCAAGGTGTCGCGCGAATTTGCAGACGGGGCCGCTCGTTCGACGGGTGCGCCGAGTGTTGCGCGTATATGTAAAAGAAGAAACGCGGGGGACGTCGGGGCCACAGCTGCCGCGAGTATATGGGCTCTCGGGGGCCCGCGCGAGGTGCACAAGCCGCGAGCGCGCGGGGCGCCGCGAGGAGAGAAAGAAGCAGGAGGCTCACGCCGAGCGACTTACCTCTGCTGTTTTTAGAACTCCACTCCCAGAACTGTGCGGGCCGAGCCGAGCCAAAACCAAAATACCACCGATATAACATCGGCCGCCTAGCCAGCAGCAGCGGTAGAGGCAGCAGCACCTAGCATCCCCTGCGAACAGAGACGGAGAATCGAGGCCGAGATGAGTAAGCGCGAGCTAGAGGGAGAGAGAGAGAGAGAGGAGAGCATAGGAGGAGGAGGAGGAGTGGGGATTGACGAGGAAGAGAAAAGAGAGCAAAGAAGAAAGTGCGCGTGGATAATGCACGGGGGAGGTGGGGCTGTACGTAGCACACGCGCTCGGGGCACCGCCGGAGGAGAGTGGAGTATTGCGGTGGAAGAGAGAGAAAAAAAAAACATTTCGGGCGATTAAGCGATCTATTTTCGCCCCGAGCGAGGAGAGCGAGCTTGCGAGCCGAAAGCTGCGCCGCGGCGAATTTCATGGCGACCGCGCGGCTGGATTGTGCTCGCCTTTAAGATGTGCAGTGTATTTGCTGCCGCTGCTTTATATGCGCTGCTCGGCTGTCGGTTTTAGAAAAGATTCGATGGTTTGATTTGATTTTAGGATGGTGTGAATATTTCTTGAGGGTTTTTTTTTTTGTGGGATCGTTACGTTATACTTGTACATTTTTTTATTTGTGCACTGAGTGAGTTTTCTCGTAAAATTTTGTACGGTGATTTTCGTAATGATGGAATTTTTGGCAATACTGTAGATTTTTACGGGTAAATCACCGTCATTTTTACGGGAAAATCAGTGTATTGCTGCACTCGGAGATTGTAACTATATAGTAAGAAATTCAGAATATTTACAGGAAAAAAGATTTTCGCGAAGAGATAATTCTGGGACGGTTCGTAAGACTGAACATTTTTCAAGACTGAAATATAGTCTGAAATAAATCGTGATTTTCATGAAAATTGCGGTGATTTTTACGAGTGTTAGAAATTAGTGTCGCGTACAAGCTGCGCATTAGATTTGGAGTAATATTTCACAATCTTTATACACTTTAAATAGAACTTAATTTAAATCGACACGAAGAGAATATTTCTAAGTTTCTACATTGAAAGTATTACCAACTAATCTTTTTTTTTTACTAGACTTTGTGTAAATTTTGCTGACGTTACTGAGAAGAAAAATTTAATTTAGGGTCTATTAAAAATTCTGCAAAAGTAAAACATCCTTAGATATCATATTATATGTGCATATAGAAATCAACTAAAGTTGTGTAAAAATCGCAGTAAAAAGAGAAACCAAGGGAACTCAAAGGACGTTATATCCAAAAAAATGTAAAAAAAAACTTGACTAAACGAACTATTACAAAGTAAACCGCATTAATAATCCCACCCTTAACAATCTCAACCATAAATTTTCCCCAAAACATCAATTTTCGTCAATTACCGCGCGCTTTCCGAAAAATAAAAAAACACCGGAAACCGGTCGAATCCTGTCGCACCCGAACGAAGAAGAAGACGGCCGCTCAACTGGTCGCTCAAAAGCGCGAGACAGTTCCATTACAAAGTGACACTCCCCGCGACCGACGTTCGTCAGCGTAACGGGGATACGAAAAAGAAAAAAGAAAAAAAAGAAAAAAGAAAAATACGCGTCGCTCGGGCAAAAAGCCGAGGGCGCCCGCTCGGGCTATTTCGGTGGCGCGTGGCCAAGATGGCGGAGCGCGTGGCGATTGGCCAATGCCGGGCGTCCCGACGCCCAATGCCGGCCGCGTCGGGGCGGACCCGGTTCGCCGATCTTCGCCCCGCGCCTGGCACGCGCCCCGCGAGCAAGAAGGTCGATCCTCCCCCCGCCGATCCCCCCGACGCGGGGATCCACAGAAGCCCGGATCGATCGACGGCGTCGTTTTTTCGGGCAGCTGCCTTAGACGGCGGGGAGATCTCTACGTGTGTATGTGTGTGTGTGTGTGTGCGACGCCACGCGCCGTCGATCCTAAAGCCGACACTTGATTTATCGGGACGAGAGGCGCGAGAGGGGCCTTTCCCCGAAACTACATTATGCTCGAGTGGCTGCGCCGATCGACAAAAATTTTTTTCGAAACGATTCTCCGGGGAGTCCTCTTTACATGCCGTGCGCCTCGCCGAACTGGACTCGTTCTACTTAAAAGGATGTAGAGCATAGGGTAACTGAGCGCTGCAGCGCGTGCGTAACGATGGAATACGCCTGTGGAGAAAGGAGTTTTCCTTGCGTGCGGGGGATTGTCTGCGAAAAAGTGCAATATTCTTTTTTTCGCGTCAAGTCTGCGTTGGTCGTAGTCGTTTTTTTAAGGTTAAAACTTATAAATTTTTTCGATAAAAAGGAATTTTGTTGTAAAAACAAAAGGAATTCTGTCATTTTAGGTGGGATAAATTGTACACGGTTCATATGTGTTCGCAATATGTTATTTTTTTCGCTTGTTAATATTCTGTGTGTTAAAATTAACATAGCTCGTGTGTTAAATTAACAAATGCTTTCAAGTTACAACGGAACTGAAACTTGGAGTTTAAGTCGGAATTCTCAAATTCAATGAGGAGGAATTCGGTCACGTACGATCGTTTGCTTTTGTTCATTTTCAAATTCAAAACAGAAAAGCTGCGTGTGAATTCAGCAATTGTTTACAATAAAACAAAAACAAACAATTCAGCTACTTTTCCTCACCCTAACAATTGTGGTAATGGGCGCCCACTGAGTAACATAAATACTGAAAAAATCTAATAAATAGAAATTATTATTATTTTTATTAGAAAAATCTAATAAAAATTTAATAAATTTAATAAAAAAACTATTTGTTCGAAAAAAGTGAGTATTGTCCGCAATAATTAGACGAAAAAAAAATAAAAGTAATCCTGTTAAATATATAAGACATCAACAATTTTATAAAATAAATTAAAATGCATTTAAATATGGTTGTTATTATTTTTGAAGATATTTTTTTAAAAAATACCTCGAAAAAAAAAACAAATGCTTGGAGAACTGTATTGCTCAAAAAATGATTTTTTATCTTGACTTAAAATGCATCATATAAAAATGGCATGAATCTATAGTGGAATTACAGGAACCCAGAATAACTTCATTTTTTTATAGATTATTGCTATCTCAATAAAATTTCTCTCCACACACATAATCACCGACAGCGCGTCCAGAAACTTCTCCGCAAAATCGCGTCCCTGCAGTAGAAATCGTCTATAATAGTCTTGTCCCACGATGAAACGATTTTTTTCAACATTTTAGGTCCATTTAATAGTGTCAAAATGATAAAAAAAAAAAAAATCGTTTCATCATGAAACAAAACTAGACGCGATTTTTACTATAGTATAGAGCCCGAATCGTCCACAAGCACGATTCTCGCGCACGAAAATTCCTCTCGAACGTAATTTCGGCACCGGGCGTCGCTGGTACCTTATACCTATCCTCAATTTCGAAGGATGATCGGCGCGATCGCGCTCTCGTTCGCCGCGCGACGCCTAATTGGCTTCGCCTTGGACGGGGCCGGGAAGGCCGGCGATTTTCAAGGCGGATGCCAATTCCATGTGGTTACGAAATGCAGGCAGGAGCGAGCCAGAGAGGCGCGATGGAGGAGGTGCGCTCTGCACGCACGCCGCGCGGATAGCCTCGGCGACCGTCGTTGTGTTCAAAATGCAGCGACGCCCGGTACGCCGGATGTTTTTCGCGCGGCGCCAAAACCACGTCCATCGGTGATTGATCGCTTGTTTTTTTTTTTTTTTTTTTTTTCTTGTCGCGTTCCGCGCACCGGCTAATTGGACCGCGCGCTGCGAGCTCACCTGCCGCGCGTGGTTTTTTTCCCTTGCCCTTTGAGCGCTTTCGTGCACTTCCGCCGATTCGACAAGTCGAGGTAGTAGTGATTATCAGAGGGAAATTTCATCTTGTTTTAAAAGTGCGATCCGTCGAGAATGCTTGTCTTTTAGCTTCAGTGGTGTGAAAATAGTTATTTGTAAAAAATTTGTGTAAAATTCGTGAATATTGTAGGCAAGAACCGAATTTTCGTGTACAAAGTTTGTGGTTTTAGTTTATTTTAGCGCGAATGAATGTGAAATATTTACACAATTTTTCCTCGTCAATAATAACCAAAACTTTGAATTATACAGACGCAATAGAGTGTCAATTAATTAACTGCGAGAGTGAAAAATTAAAGGCCCGTTTTATTGAGTGTTATTTCCCCGGGAAGTGGATAAATATAGTCAGCGGAAAGTAAATAATTTGTTTGTTTTTCAAGTTGTGTCGATGGTAAAGCATATACTTTATCCTTTAATTTTTTCCTGTAATCTGGCACCTTACATTTTTGTGTTATGCATGATGTCATATGCAGTTTTGCGACTTTTAGACCGGTATTATACTTTTTTTTTTATAATTTTTAAGACTATCTGATCGGAAGAGGTCAAATCGAATTAATAACGCAATTTGTAAGCATTAATTTTGGTAACCGATAACACGAATATTATTTTTATATAAATGTTAAAATAATATTAAGAAGAAACATTCAACAAAATATTTTTCTTGTAAGAAGTGTAATAGATTGTAACTCTTGACCTCAATCCTTGAAAATTTTAAATATTAATTTGAAGGTACGTATGCTGTTTAATTAATGTCAGTTCTAACGAACTTTGCAGGTGAATTATATATTAAATATAAACAATCACAATTTACTACATTAATAAAAATAATTGTATAAAACATTGCCCACAAATGCATCTTATACGTGGAATGAAATAGAAGTGAAGGTTCTATATTCTATTTAACCTATTAACAGAAAAGTATAAAGTGTGTAAATTACTGTAAAAAGTAATAAAATAATTAAGATAAAAGATATACACTGAATCAATTTTTTTTGAAGATGATAAATCCACTTTAATGCCACTTGAACGGTTATAAACTTGTACATAAAATTCTCAAGAACGAAACAACAAACATAAAGTGACATCTGATGAAAATGACGAACAATAATCTATGGGTCCATTACCAGTAGGACTCCTCATAATTAGCAGAATCACGAGGCATCGCTCCGGCCAAGAACCCGTTGATCAATTCATCCCAGCAGATTAGCGAAGGAAGCGAACGAAATAAAAAAAAAAGGGCAGCGCGCTCGCAAATGCCGTTAAGGCAAATGACGAAGAATGACATGACGTGATTGCATTTCGCGGCGCGAATTTTGAAGAATTCAATTATTATTAGAGGCGGTACGTTGACTGCCGGCTAATTCGCTTATCTAAGGGGATTTCCAAAATAGCAGCGAGCAGCCGCAGGGTGTCGTTAATTATTTAGGAGCGCGCCCGTAGATTGGAGGAGAGGAGGTGAGCAGCGACGCAAGGTGAACGATCCCGCGATGAGAGATTCACATATTATCCGCCGAGTTTCCCGACCGAACGCTCGGAGTCGGACTGACATATATCGCTTTTCTTTTTTTTTATTATTTCTTTCTTTCGCGTTTGCCAGTCGCTCGATTGAAGTCTGCCGCGAGCAGCGCGACTGGTGATGTAAATATAGTATGCAGTGGAAATTGATATTTCGTTTCAGAATGTGCAGTATACGAAAACTTGTATTGTAAAGTTCTCGGTTTAAAAGAAATGACTGCAAAATTTTGGGAACTCGTTTAATTGTTTACACTGAGAAAAAAATATAGTAACAGTTACTAGAAAGTTACTAGATTTTCTAGTAACATATGGCGCACACTAG
>JAWWEN010000020.1:4411771-4436170 GCA_035582955.1 Sycophila texana
ACGATACTTCTGTTCAATCAATGTGGACGCTGTTAAAATAACAATATTTTTCTGTTGGAAGTATTTAACAGCGCGATTGTTGATCCAACTAAATTTTTTTCTCGGTGTAATATGTATATATTAGTTTCAGATAGATTTTCTAGCAAAAATTATTTGCACTGAAAAAAAATTCTGTAGATCCAACTGAAATTTTGTGGAATCCTCCTTACGAAATTATTTTGTTGGTGTAACTTAATATTTTCTTGAATCTCTCCTTCTCTTTGAAGTGCGATGGTTATCTGGTAGGTGACGAGACAAGTTTGTAGATTTTTTGGTGGGGCATTAGGGCGTCAATTATGCAATTGGCTTTATGTCAATATTTTCGTCTGATCACTTTGTATAATTGATGTAGATGGAAGTCTACTCGGCTGGACGCGACTTCAACTTCCTTCGCCGCTTTCGCGATAACCTGATAAGAATACTGTTTTTTTAAGCGGATTTTTTTTTGTAGTGCACTCCGTTAAAAATAACTTACCTAATATTAACGAAACAATTTTTTTTTTGTTTCTCGCTTTGATAAACACACTGATATAGGGAGATCGAATGGTACCTCGAAAATTTAAAATTATTTTGATAACATCAATTTAATATTTTAATACATGAATATAGCTATAAAAATTGTGTTATATTTCTTTTTTAAGAAATAATCATAAAATCTATTAATACATATATTTTTGATAGCTTTATATAATTATTAACCCCAACCCCATTCACGATTCAATCATCGCACTATCTGGAGAAAATTTTTGTTATTTCATATATAACCGTAAAAATTTATTTCCTCATTATATGAAAATAGAATTGGTAATTTTTCCTATTCGCCTTAGAATAAAAAAACTGCTTTGCGATACTTTCTTCATACTCCTTAATAAATAATTACGCGCGCGTTTAAAAATAGTCAATGGTAAGTGGAATTGTACAACTATTAAATAATTAAAATATAAAAACCCTCGGACTCGAAAGATGTAATCATTATACGGATATAGGCACATAGACGGACTATAACACACTTATATAATACCACCTCGCTATACACATATTCCCATAGACACAAACTACTCTACCAAAATGTTATACCTCTCGAGGGGAACTCAAGATAAATTTTTCAAAGCTTTTCACGCGCATGAGAAAGCCATCGACGAGTATCTCGTTAGACGGTCCGTAAAAATGACGTCCATAACGCACGCGTGTACTCGTGCCACGAGGCCCACAAGGTATTAATTGCCAACCGTTCCCCCGCCCCTCCCCCCATCCAACAATGTATCGCACACGCACGTCATATATACGCCTTCTGCACAGAAAATTCAAATATTTATTAAACGTCCTTGACTCGTCCGGGGGAGGGGACGAGCGACGGGGTCGGGGGGTCGACTCCTTCGTCGCGCGTCAGCGTCGCGCTCCTGCACACGCCGTTAGTTCCTCGTTAAAAATTGACGCGTGCGCGCCGCCCGACTTTTCCATTATGTAAGGAATCAATGAGAGAAACGGACGGGCTGGTCCAGTCTCGTGCGCGCCGGCCGGACTTGTTTGCCCGGCGGTGGCTACCGAGCCGCGGGAATTATACATGCGCCTCCCCAAGTTGCAGCAAGCGGAGCGTATTCCCCGCGCGTGTTCCTTCGCGTACATACACATCGAGCCCCAAGCAAATACCCACGAAGGAGGGCTGCAGAGGAGAAGGGGGGGGGGGGAGCGCGTTGTTTGCCGCCTTCAAATATTTGAACGTGCGAAATGTCCACTAAAAAGAAGGAAAAAAAAAGAAAAAAAAAAAAGAAGCTGTAGGTATAACACTTGTCTTTGATACGGAACTTGGTATATGTGACCGAGTAAAGCGGCGCTTTGTAGCTGCTAATGAGAATTTGCACAGGCATGATCACGATGACACTGAAATTGGCAGCCGATTCGATTTTCATTTCGATGAAATCATCGCGTTCGCCCCCAAAAATTTTTTTGCAGATACCTTCTCGATATTTATAAAGTAGCTCTGAAAATTACGAAGCCTTAGGCAGTATGGTGGAGATGGTGTGCTTTCTATATAAGTTTAAGGTAGGGATGCGATGAGCATTTGGAGAATTTGCGTAATGTGGTCGTTACGTGAGGTGTTGAATTTACTCCTTATTCTACTGTTGTATACATTGAGCGTTGAGAAATAGTAGATTTTCTTACAAGGACTATGTTTGGCCATTTGATTGTCGCTTTAGTATTTCTCGTGCTGCTGTGTTTGGTTGAGCAATAAATATGGCGTTATCTCTCTTTACCTTTGTTTGGTTTTTTTTATGTTTATTTGACCGTAATCGGCAATAAGAATCGTCATATGCATAAAATGCGAGCCTGATCTATTAGCTATAATAACATTAACAATTAAATAAAAAAGTAACGGAAAAAAGTCAATCGATTAACTAAAAAATAGTATTTATTTTCTACTTATTTCTAAAACTACGATATTTCATTAATATATGTTTTAATAACTAAAGTGCACTACGTAGTCAATTATTTTAATGGTTCACCCGAAGTGCAGTTACTCCGCCATTCCAGTAATTTTTTTACTTAAAAATTTCATTGCTCGCGGTGCAGGATCCACTAAATATAGAAAATGGACTTCCTATTGAACATTCATCGAGATTGGCTTAAACTTTAATTGCACGTTATATTTCTAGAATTTTCGCATATTCGATAGCGAGTAACGAATTCTTCGTCGGAAATTCAACAATAAAGAGTTATGACTTTTTAATGAGCTCCGCAGCTTAAATAATTGAGAAAAAAGCCGGTGTGCTGGATTTATAAAAAGAATTCATAATGGATGAAGCTCTGAAACGTCGTCAAGCTAATCTAAAAATATTTACGATCAAAAATTTACAGCAAACGATATTTCTGATCACTACATTATAAAATTCGTGGATAAGTAATGCACGGATTAGAATCAATCAAAATAGCGATACCATTTTAGAATACGAATGTTATAAGGAACGCGACGAATTTCCTAAATGTATATACTTTAATTTACTTATACCAACAAAATCTTTTTAATAAGAATTCATTTTTTAAAAATTTATTTATTTATTTATATAGAAAAAGTACTAATAAAATTTTCTTGCAATACTAAATCTCAGGTTGTGCATTTATTTTGTAAGTCAATTATTTGAAATAAACTTCAGAAATTTATATAGAAATCTTGATAATAGCGTCTATAACTTATTTCAACAAACATAAAAAAATACGCATTGTAATCGTTTTCTGTCAACATCTCTCATTTTAAAATCAAGTTAATAACAAATAATATGACACTGAAATTAGCAGAAGATTCGATAGCAGCCGATTCGATTTTCATGATGAAATCATCACGTTCCCTATACCATAAATATTTTTGCAGTTACCTTATCGATATTTAAAGGAGCCCTGAAAATTACAAAGCTCTAGGCAATTTCCTTGGGGTTTTTTTCGAATCGGCTGCCATCGAATCTTCTGCTAATTTCAGTGTCATACAAATAATGTGACCTACTTGTCTAGCATCTTGTGCACGTTAAACGAGCGCACTTTGGACATTTTTTTCTCTGAATTAAAGTCGTTAACCCCTATTTTTCTCAATGGATTTCGAAAGATAATACAAAATTATTAAATACAAAATAATATCTCTATGTAAAATTACATTGAATTCTGTCATTGCTCGATATTCGCTGCAGCCCCCTTAACCGCGCGAGGCCACGTAAAACGGCGGCGTCTCGTATAAAAGAGCGCCGCATAAATTATATCCGCGTCGAACCGCGAATATAACGCGGCGTCGCTCGCGACAAAAGTTCGGGGCGTGACGTCGAGCCCCTGCTCGTACACGAGCCGGGCGCAGCGCGTGGGCGGCCTGGTCGCGACGATTTTCCGCGCGTCACGCGGCGGCCCCCCTCGCGCGAGCCTGAAAAATTCATCGGCCGACGCGCGCCCCGCAGTAGTAACAGACGGCTCGGCGCGGCGGCCTGATGTCGAACTTTATATTTTAAGCGGCGCCGGGGAGTTAAAATTACGCGGCGCATCGCCGGCAGGGGTCTCCCATTGAGGCGGGCACGAGAGGGCGAGGAATATAAGCTCCGGGGTGACTGGGACTTTTTTTTTCGGGGGGAGGCTGCTGAATGGGCGCGCACGCGTGATCGCGATCCCCCTCCCGACCTGCAGTTCTCCATCCGTTCATGGCTTTTCGTGAATGGAGAGCTGGTGCCGCGACGTGCGTATATATACCTACTCGTTATGGAGTGCAGAAAGTTTTTCTTTGGCACTGGGCAGATTTTCATATAAAAAGTATCTTTTTTTATTTATATATGATGGCGATGCTTTGTTAATTACTAATTTTCACCGACGCGAAAAAAAAACTCGAAAATACACTAAATTTTATATAGAGAATAGTTGTGTACTTAGTTATATTGCGTATTTACTACTCGTAAACTAAAATAAAGTAACATTTTTTAGTCACTGTACTAATTTATTTAGGTGATGTGTCCATCAGTTTACTGCGACTTCGATAGACTGTAGTAATTTTTAATAGTATGTTTTTTCAGGCAGAGATGACTGAAATGAGAATCTTGAATGTGAAAGACCGCAATTCACTAATACTTAACAAATCGTCATACTTTTTTAAATTAATAGTCCTAAAAGGTATATATGAAACATAAGTCATACCACAAAATGAGAACAATAACTGCAAAAACTACGATTATTGAGAAAAGAATTAGTCATCAATTATTACAAGGAAAACTCTTATTTTTCATCGACCATCCTTAATTAATATGGTTTTTAAATTTTTCATGAATCTAGTACCATTTTAAAACTGTCATTAGTAATTTCAGTTATATAAAAAAGTTTTACGAAGTGTTTTATCAAATGTTACATCGCAGAATTTTAATTTGCCCTTAAGATATTTTCATTTAAATAAATATGTTTAAATAAAACTGAAAATTTTTGTTTATCATTTGCTTGATCTTTCCTGAAATTTTATATAATACCGACATTATTGATAAACTGAATTGAAGGCAACATACAAAATTAATGTTTAATACCATTTTTATATATTTTAAAAAAAAAAAGTTTATTATTACTATTCCAGCACTGAACAAAAAAAAAATCTATTTTTAAAATGTCATTAAATAGGAAATTTTAGTAATTAACAAAAAAGTTATTAATTGCTGCAATAAAATTTCAGCCCTGTTGAAGATATTAATTGAAGACCTTGAAATGAAATGCGAAGGAATAAGAAAAAAAAACAAACATTACTTAATTACTTAATAATCGTAATTTATAAATCTCATCGCAAAAGCATTCGGATAACCACGTAATTGCAACTGCTCTGTCGTAATCAGAAATATTCCGATAAAAATAAAAGTGCACTTTTGCACAATGTAACTACAATCAAGGCACCAAACGTTTTATCAGCTTTCTCCCCAATTCAAAAGGTTCCTCGCGAACACTATCGACTTTATCCATCAAAAAATCATTTTTATTTAAAAATAAAAAAAAAAAAACATCTCTAATTTTTTCAACAAAATTAAAGAACGCTAAAGTCCCTGCATTACCGATACGACGTTGAGGCTCGCGCGAAAGTAAACAAAACGCTCGTGCAGATGGCGACTACTGCCGACAGCCGCAGGCGGCAGCCTCAGACCTCCGCGCGCGGAACTTCCTCCGCCTCCCTCTCCCTTCCTCCCGCGTAAGGCGGCGGCGCACTTCTCTCTTTACCTTTTTTATTTTATTATTATTCGCCTCTCCCCGCCTGCGCTCGCTCGCTCGCTCGCCTCGTCGACGACGACACTCGGATGCGCGCGCGCGCGCGGAAAAAAAGTCGCGAGACTGGCCCCAAACAAAAACACGCGTGAGCGAGAGAGCCGATCCTGCGAAGGTCGCGCGCGCGAGCTCCGCGAGCCAGAAAAACGGGCGGACTCTTCTCTGCGCTTCCACAAGTATTATACATACGATGAGCGCGGGATAGAGTCACCGCCGCCGCATCGCGGTCCATCAGAATCGCCGGCGCGCGAGGATGCGCGATTAGGTAACGAGCGACCGAACGAGCAATGACCATCGAGATGACGTTTTCTATCCTCACCTTTTAATTTTTTTTTTTTTTTTTTTTTTTTTGCGCTCCTGTATAAAAGTCACTAGCCGTGGAAAAAAACATTCGCCGCCGCGAGATGATCGTCAAGAGAGAGAGAGAGAGAGAAAGAGAGAGAGAAAGAGAAGGAGGGAGAATACAGTCAATTGTCACCTTGTAACAGATTTTCAGTGAGAAAAGAGTGTAAGTAGGTATACGCGCGCTTGACGAGTGCCGGCCTTTTTTTCCTCTCGTTCCTTCGTATGCTCTCTCTCTCTCTGTTTTTTTGAAGCAAAAGTGCCTTCGACGCGTACACGTTGGCTTTATTAATTACCGCGCCGAAGTGCGCGCGGACCGCTCGTTTTCTTGCCGAGAGCGAAATACGATCGCAAAGCGTGTATATAAGCTCGTGTTTTCTCCCCAGATATTGAATGGTACTATACGTTGCGGCGCGCCTCGGGACTACGTAATCTGGGTCGTGCTTTAATTTTGGGAAGGTGAAATGCGTCGCCTTTTTTTTTTTTTATTTGCAGTCGGCGCTGCGCATTGAAACTTAAATGTGCGTTTAATATACCTCGCACTCTCGCGTTAATAAAGCTGTTCCAAAGGATTCAATATATATAATGCGCGTCCTTCCTTATTTAGGTTTATTGGTGTTTCTTTTTTTCTTTTTTTTTTTTTCTTTTCACAGGATAATCAGTAATCGTGGTTTTACTCTCGTTTTAACCTTTGCTGTTCTTTTTTTTTTTTTTAAGGCCTAGGAAAAAAGTGTATTATGCACTTACGATATTTTTATAATATCTGCAGACGTTTCTTATATTCTATCGCACTTTGTTGGGCCTAATAACGTACTTGGATAATTCTTTTAAACAAGTTCAGAATAATTTTCGTAAATACTCTGCTTCGTTGTTTTATAATTCAATTAATTAAGCTACTTTATTAATTTTAATAGAAAATGAAATAAAATTATTTTTTTAAATAAATATAAAAACTTTTAAAAACAAATTCATTTTAAAATTAAAATCTTATTTATCATTGATCAGTCCTTTAAAGATTTGAAAGGCATTTAACATTTAGAGGAATTTATTTGGATACTCATAAACTAAATTAATGACCTTTAATATACGAGTGTTTATCTATTTATCACTTTTATACTACTTGCATTTGCATGATTCAATCTGAAATATTTTATTTACCTACTTATGAATTGAATTATGAAGCAAAACTGATTTTAAAATAACTCAGCTTCTCGCCTTATTTATTTTCTCTTCTTATTCTTATTTATTTCTAATACCCAATTATATTTTTTATAAAGCATAAATTACGTTGCACGTCCAATTACGCATTTAATTAATCTCATTAAACAATTATAAACGAAGTAATTAAATTATTAACAACAATTCAGCTACAAATATCCGCGTGTATACCTACTCAAGCGGTGCAAGTTCATGGAACTCGAGAGAAAATTAGTATAATAAAGCAATTGACCTCGTCAGAATAAAAAATGACTCCCCGCGGTCTCGCGGCGAAAAATCGATATAATAATCACCCCGCTAAAACAGGGCCTGGCCCCCGTAACGCACTGTCCACACACAAAAATTTATACGCATTAGTGTATAAGCAAGATCGATCGAAGGAAGAGAGGCGATCGGCTAAAAGGAACGAGCGACAGGACGCGCTCACGGGAGTCGCCTCGGGAAATTAGCGCGAGATCGCCGGGGGTTACCGTGTCAATACGACGCTCCTCCGCCCACGCGTCAAGTGCTATACGTACATACGACGCGCCGCGTGTAGAAATTCGATAAAACGCGCCCGGCTCGACTCCTCCGCGTTCGAATTCCGCGGCTCTGTCCTCCCGACGCTCTCCGTCCCGTTTATTTACTTACTTGGTGCGGGGCAAGGACAAAACCGACGCGAAACTCTTCTTTTTTTTCTCTGTTTTTCATTTTTTCGGAAAAGGAGCAAGAGAGAGAGAGAGAGAAAAGGAGAGCGAGTGAGTATCGATTTTCGCTCCTTGCGTCACGTCTCGTCACTCGACACCCTTGTTCTCGCGCCTCCTTTTTTCCCCTCCTCCTCCTGGCTCTCTTACGAATTTTGTCGCTCTTTATTCGCCCGGCGAAATGATCGTCTCTCGTGCGCACGACTCTCCATATAACTTGCGCTCTTCCCCGGCGTGAAGCGAATACATTAGTTTTTAAAGGCTTGACATTGCATAATCCGACGAATAAGTTAGTATCAAATTGATGAATTTTTCTGCATTTGAAAGTCTAAGCGCGAGGCTCACGCACAGCGGAAAGTTTTCGGGCCGAGAAAAAAATACATAAAAAAAAAAATTGTGTCGAAACATTTGTAATAAGACTGCACTGAGAAAAAAGTTTACTAATCACAATTAACCATTACTTGCTTTAATTAATATTTACTTGTTGCAACCAAAATTTATTTGTTTCAATCAAATATTAATTGAAACAACTAAACATCGATTTCGATTTCTTACTTTTTTTTCAGTGTGTATGCGGATGTCGTTTTATTCATCGGTATCGATAATAATGCGACGTACAAATAACGAAAATTGCGCGAGGAAAGGGAAAAAAAAGTAGCGCTGAAGGAGGTCCCGAGCAGCTCGTTTGGCGCCCATCGTCGTATAATATACATCGTATACGCTCTCGAGTGGAAAAGCCTGAAGTAGTAACAGTGTGTACACAGTAAGACGCGTGCCTTAGCCCCCTTTCATTTCGATCTCCAACCCTCTCCTCCCCTCTCCCGCGCCCTCGGAGGTGAGGAGGGGGGCGAAAGGGTCTGTAGCGCACTCGCAAAAAAAAGGGTCAATATTTGAGGAATTTCCGCGTTTTTTTTTTTTTAACTTTCCTCTCGCAGGTTTTGTTTTGAAACTCGAGATCGTGAACGAAGCGAAATTTCTCACCTTGTTAAAAAGCCGCATGCGATTTTTTTTTCCCTGTCCGCTGACGCAATAGCGGCGGATAGATATTATATAGCCGGACGACTGCGGGGGGCTCGAGTGAACGTCTCACGTTGGGCTTATCTCGCCGCCTGATCTAATCGGAGGACGCGTTGAAAAAAATAATGCACTTGGCGAATCGCTCGTCCGCGCTTTTGCAGAAGGCTGACGACGTCTGGACTTGTCTGCAGGCTCTGGAGCACACGTCAGCGCCGAGGAAAAGGGAAAACTCTGCTGCTTCTTCGTTGCAGGAAAAGGATCAGATCAGATCGGATTGTTTTGCTTTGCAGAGCTGGAGATAAGAGAGTTGATGCCAAGGTTGCGCATAAAGTATTGGTCGATGCCAGTTGGAAGTGCTGAATTGGAAGAGACAAAGTATACTGTAGTTTCACAATACAACGAGAGACATTTGTTTTTGTTTTCTATCTCTGAGAGTATGATAAAACTTGTGCATTAATTGAAAACAGAGTGCATTTGAAAGTAAACACTGTTCAAGACTCGAGAGAACTTTGATCAATGACTAACTACATCAAGCTCATTTCAGACTGTTTTACAATTCCAGCAGAAAGAAAAACCTTTTACACAACATGTTTTTATAACAGCTGTATAATAAATAAATTGAAAATGTTAAGGTTTTAAAGAGATTTTGAATGTGAAACATTATTTAGCGATATCAAAAGCAACTCTGACTTATAATCATTTATGGATTAAAAGCTTTAATTTAAAATTTCTAACAAAATAACAGATGGCTTTACTTACTTGCCATCTTCAAAGTAAAAACTCAAATCATCATAAAAAAAAAACACAAGACCTCTAAATCAATTGGAAGAAAATTATTTGTCTTCTTTAAAATCTCCAGATCATATAGGAAACTTCCATATGCAGAGCAGTAAACATATAGATATACTTCTCGAATAAAGCAGCACCCAAAGGGCAATTCTGCAAGGAAAAAGCAGAAAAACAGGTCCAAAGATCCGCAGACATTCCGCTCGCAAATGAAATCCCATTGTCAGGGTGTCGAGTGAAGGCAGACGGTAAAATCGTGAGCAGCGATGAAGAAAAAAAAGCTCCGAGAGATAATCAATAAAGTTCCTCCAAGTGCGCCATAACCTGTCGCCTAACCTTTCCTCTCGCAAGCAGCAGTAACGTATAAAACGATCATGCCTCGCCTCGTCGGCTCCCGCAACGCATCGCCTCGAATGTCCCTCTAAATTACTCGTCGAATCGTCGAAAAATAAAAGATCAAACTGTCCGGCGATCCCTCGTCGCCGACAGCTCGGACTGTTAAAACAGTCCCCGTCTCTCTCTCTCTCTCTCGCAGCAACTCACACACACGTGCGCGCCGATCGGTACTAACCACATATACATACACATACGCGCCTCCCGTCGGCGAAGGCCATACCTCGTCGCGATCAGCGCCTCGCGTCGAAGTGTGTGCATGCGCTGGCCCCGCGGGGCACACACGGAGGAAGAAAAAAAAAAGGGACGGAGGCGGCCGCGCGCCTCGGCGAAAGGGGGATACCGAAAAGGACACGAGCAAGAGAGATAAAAGCTCCTCGCGGAGCCCGTACTTACATGGCACACAAGAAGCACCGGCCGGGGAGCGCGATGGTGGTGGTGGTGGTGGTGCGCAGGCCGCGCTCGATCAGTCCCGGGTGCTGTGCACTGCTGCTCCTGCAGGGTGAGGGTGGGTGGGTGGGTGGGGGGGGCCCGTTGACGGCACTCCTCCTCGGGGACGCGCGCTCCTCCCGACGCTCGCAGTCTCGAGCCCGTATTATTGTTATTCCCAGGCGGCGCCGCGCGCACTCACACACTCACGCACGCGGGAGCCGCACAATTTTTGCGTGACGTCATCGGGCGCCGCGGGCATGCGCACGGGCTTTTCGGTGATTTTCCATCCAGCGCGCGCGCGCGAGAGAGGCTCACCCGTGTGCTCCCTGCGCACGCTGCACCAAGTCCGTCCCCGGGCGTGTTCGCCTCTTTAAAACTGGCTGCTGCTCTCCGCTGCTGGGCCCCGCGAGCGCGCGCACTGCACCTCCGGACGGGAGGATATTATATCCTATATGCTCTCCGTGCGCGCTGCACTCCTCCGACTGCGCGTCTCGCGCGCACCGACTGCTACTACTTGCCGCCGCGTGAGGAATTTCGCAGCAGCGCGCCGACGAGCGGAGCGTAATGTGCGCCTCTCTGTATTATATATATAGGTATATACACACGTATATACGCGTGTATCAGTACATATGTATATATTGTATACCACTGCTCGGTCTTAATACTGCGGAGCCCGCGGCACACGCTCCGCGCACATATTGCACACCTCGCGCGCCGCGACACTCCGCGGCCTTTTTATCTCTCGTCCGCGCGGATTGCAGTGCAGTGTCACTCGTCTGTCGATCTTTCGGGGACCCCTCCTGGCAGCCGCCGCAGAGCTTCTCCTTCGCTGCAGCGCACCACGCGCCTCGGCAGCGCGAGTGTGTCTGTATGCGTGCGAGTGTGGGTCTGCGTGTGTGTGTGTGTGTGTCTGGGGGCCGATCGAGCGGGGGATCGATTGTGTCCAGCGTAATATGCACACGACGGCGTGTTGCTCGTAAGTATTCTTCGCGGCGATCGTGCGCGCCGCGTCGGCTACGGGAGCAGCGGCAGCAGACGGTGCGGAGTCGCTGCCCGGGGTTTGGCGAGAGTCGCGCGAAACTCCGCTGCTTTTTACACGCCCGCCGCCGAGAGCCTCGTCGGTATATACGTGTGTGCCTGCCTGCGGCCCGAGGCGACGTCTCGCTCGCTCTCCCGCCTCTCGCATCCATATCCACTCCCACTTGTTAATGTGACGTGCGCTGACGTCATTGATAGTTTACCTTGAGGCATGACATTGAATCGCAGTGCCGCCAATCGGACCGTGCCGAAGGACCTATGCGCGCTCAAGCGAACGCGCATATAGGCGGATTTTTTTTTTTTTTGTATAAGACTGTATTATGCCTGTCTTACCCCTTGTGGGAAGAAGTAACTACCCTACGAGAGGAGATAGAGAGCTTGGAACGGCCTTGAATGAAGCTCAAAGAGGGATTGTTGTTTTTTTTTTCGTTAGCGTTGTATAATTGTTCATTTATTCCTCTTGGAATATATAAGACTAGGGATTATTCTCCTCGGATATTTTTTTTCACACTTGAATAATTGCTACCGTAAATGTCGAACAGTACTTATAGGGCTGACTCTTATATATAGGCTGCAATTAACAAAATAGTTAATGAAACGAAAATGATGTATGAGCAATTTTTAAGTCATCTTTTTATATGAATTATTAATACTTACAATAGTTGTTATCTAAATTATAAAAATAAATATAAACAGCATAAGTATAGATGCAGTTGCATTTACATTTTTATATACATTTAACTATACATATGAAATGTGCAAATATAATTAATATATGTAAAGTAATTTCTTAAATTAAATAAAAGAATGAAAGTAGTGGAGTTTAATGATGCTTATAGACTCACGTTAAGGGTAATTATGTTTCACGTCAACAGACTAAGGGCAGCTTTGCTGCATAATTTTCAAAGTTCATCGATTGGCACGTGCGTCAATATATTTTCTAATGATTTTACAAACTAATTAGGACATTGCTTTATCGGAGCAGATCAGTACAGTGTGGTGAGATATTTTTTATGCAACAATTGGTCTGTTATTAAATGAATTTCACAGTCGCGATGATGAAAAAGTAAAAGTAATAATAGCAAGCCAACGCATAAAGTCTGTTTGAATGAAATTACAATTTATAAATAATGAAAATATTGTGATAAGAAAATTTATTATCGATAGAAAATCAATTCAATTGATTCAATCACTGAAGCTAATATTAGTGCATATATACTATCATAATTATATTTACATTAAACTTTTAATAAGTAACACACGTACATATATATATATATATAATAAAAAAAATCATTTTCCAAATGAAAGAATGATCGAAACGAACTATTGCGGTATTTCAATGAAATATTCTAAATGAAGAGTCCAGAAAATAATTGTTTATAAAATAATTATAAATATTCTTTAATTTATAAATCATGACACATTCTTACAGTGTTATTCAATTTTCGACCATTACATTTTAATCGGTGTTTATGCAACGAAATTTAAAAAAAAATATATACGATTTTTATCGGCTTGCATGGATTACACATGTTTGAATGTTCTAGGCACGCTCAGCTTTCGGCCGCGTACGTGAGTATGGTTCGCGATGAATTGGTGGATGCACGATGAGTTAGGTATCGATGTCGCTTAAATTTGCAGTGATTTTGTCGTTGAATTAACCGCCATCGATAATTTCAATGCCGAGTGGTGCAGTTTTAACTTTTAAATAATTATTATAATATATGCAGGATCATATTTTTTTCATTTTTTAACTTTCGAAAAAAATTCTCAGGTGAGATCTCAAGTGAGATCTCAAGTGAGATTTTTCAATAGGGTATGATAAAAGTCACAAATTAAACATTTGATTCATAAAATATTCTTCTATGACAGTGTCTACCCCTACATGAGAGATTTCAACGAATATCGCGCGTTTTCAGTTTATTTTTATGAAGATAAAGATTTAAACCAGATTAATTAGTCAAGTATATTTACATTTGCTTTTTTAAATAAATCATTCAGTTCGAGTACAATTACATGCGAATAGTATACCTTTTTTTAGTATTTAATACTTGAAGAGTTGAAGCTGCAGTTACATAAATTTCATTTATTTTTATTTCAGAGTTTGCAGATGATTTACCTACACCTGCGCGTTTTGATATTATCGTCATATCTTATGATTCATTGATTAATTTTCGTACTGCTTGCTTTATACACTTGAAGGTATAGTAGTCTTACGAAATGGATAGATAATATGCATTTATTATTAAATTATTATAGTGAAATGGTTATTATTATAATTGTATGAATTAACAAATTTTTCGTTTATGTGAATAAGCATATTTTTATTAAAAAATATAGTATTAGAATTAATACTTTATTAGAATTTTTTCAGTGGCTTTTATTACTTCTCCCCTCGCTTCTCCCATTGGTGTAATAATTATATAGTGGTTTAATAAATAATAAATATTGGAGAGAAAAAGAAAGAAAAATTATAAGTACATAATTTACGACACAGTTATATTTTTACTATCGATTTATGAAATTTATTAAGTCGATGAAATGTCATAATTGCGTTTGTTAATTATTTGTTAATTATTAATTCAATTTCATTTTACATTCAGTCTCAATAAATGATAAGATTCTTTTTTACTTTAGATTTGGTTTAATTTTGATTTAGACTGGCTAAATTATATTAAAACTGTTAGTTTATATATATCCATTTTACATGCAATTGTATATATATTATATTTTTCAAACAGACTACAAGAATGTAAATTTATTATATTAGTTCCACAATTACAATTTGAGCATTGAAGCTTATATTAAAAAAGGAAATAACTTCTTTCATCCCGATGTTTCTTATATGGGCTCATTTATACATGAAATTTTTCATTTGAGATTGAGAATAATAACTTGAGTAATAGTATTTCGGCTTGTAAGGAACACTATATAATAGTGCCCTCGATAATAAAATAAATAAATAAATTACGAATTTATTGTACAATCAGCAACAATAATTAATTAAGTATTAATGAATATAATAGACATTTATTACTTCTTCACAAACTTCTATTCTAAAATAACATACTATCAAATTCAAATTCGTCGCATTCAGAGCTGCCAACGTATCAAACGCAACTTCACGCTCTTTAAATTCTACAATTGTTCAAATTTTTCGTATTAACACTTCGTAAAATAAAAATACTAAAAATTACAAGTTTCTTATCGCAGTTAAAAGCACGACGTATTAAGGCAACCAATAAAAGGAGTTGCACGTTTTTACCGTTTTTTTCGCATCACAATTAGATTGACGCTCCTGTTCGCGGTCCGCTGCTACGACTACGTGTCCCATCGGACAGATGCGCAAACACAACAAAAGACTGCCAGGGAGATAAGGCAGTCAGTTCGATTTTGCGTCGACGTTAGGACCAGCGAAGCGTTTTATTTAACTTTTTTTTTCCTCGCCACAACTTGAAATGACACCAATATAGCCGTAAATTTATCGCTACTTAACGGTAAGTACTGGCAAACTTTTATTTAGCGAATTAAGCGCAATAATCGAGCGTTCCGTCGACGCGATTATGTAAAAGTAAATATTTGCTGTAGTTATGACAAATAAACACTGCTGATAGCTGATAACGTGGTGTGAACTCGTGACAGATACTTCAAAGCATTCGGATTCAGTATGGCCTGCATGGACAAGACTTCATCCAAGTTCGATAAATGCTTGGACCTGAGGGATAATGACAGCGGACCCAGGAATCAACCAGATTTTGAAGTTTTGTCTACATCTAATGTCGACTCACACATCAGTAAGGATGATTCAGAAAAAAAGATACTGGCTCTCAAGTATGTTCTGGAAAAAGATTTGAGAGCTGCCGACTTAAAATGGTCCCTATTTGTCGCTGCCTGCCATACATACCGTTATGATACATGCCTCAGACCGTTTCCTCCTATGTATATTAAAAATGAGTCGAAAGATATTGATTCATTGGTAAGATTTATGAACTATTGTAGAAGTAATTTAGTTTCTTATTTATTATATGTCTGAGTAATGACTGAATTTATTACAGAGAAAAATACTAGAACTTGTTCCTCCATTGCCAATAATTCTTCAAGAATTGAAAGAACCACATATTTACAGTAATAAAGGAGCTACAATAGATCTATTGTATTGGGTTTTGATGAAATTCAGAGACATACATATCAAAAGTATTAGTAAAGACTGTGTAAGTAAATATGGTGTTTATTAAAATAAACATGTCAAAATAATTTGTTTATACAATAGGGATTATATTTTTATTTTCATTTCAGCATGAATCTGTGTTGAAAAGGGTAGATTCGCAAATGGCTGTCGCTGCCCCTAATTTAATATTTCAAATATCAAGTGCCAAGCAATCAACATCTGAAGAAAGGTGGAAAGAATTATGTAAAGGTCACACCACATTTTATGCCTACCATGGAAGTCGGTTAGAAAATTTTCATTCCATATTACATTATGGTTTACAGCAACACATGTGCAAGGTATTTTCATAGTAAATCATTTTTTCTATAAGCTATTTATTATTTGTTTCTAATATATTATGTTTCGTTATTATTTTAGAAGTCACTATTTGGTAAAGGAATATACTTATCCAGTGAATTAGGAGTTAGCTTACCATACAGTCCCGTTGGTTATGGTTGGGGTGGTAGTATGTTGGGAAGTGATATGAGTTGTGTAGCACTATGTGAGGTTGTTAATCACCCAGATGTAAAAATAGGTGATACAGGTAATTTTTAATACTATTCTCTATGGACTAAATTCTCGAAACATTTTATGTTAATTGTTTCAATATATTTTTTCTTTCTTTGTAGACGATAGTTCAAGGAATATAGCACCAGAATCAATAGGTGGAAAAGTACCTAATAAGTACTGCTTAGTACTAAATAATGAATTAGTCAGAATTCGATATCTTTTAATATATAGCCAAGAATTTGGATGCTTAAGGTATATTTAATAAATTTCCTTGTCTTATTATTTTCGATTTATAAAAATAAAATTTTTGTTATGCTTGACATTTCAGAACTGCACACACTAATGGACTTTTAGGATGGCTAAAACAACACAAATTATTAACTTTTATGCTTGGCTACGTCGTATTACTCGCTTCTGTTGGACTGAGCCATAACAGAAACGTTGAAAGATATTTCAAAATATTATTTCAAAAGTTCGGTTTAGACTAATAAAAGAAATTACGAGAATTTTGCATGTTTTTGCAACACGTAAAAATTGAAATGATGTGTTTGTTATACAAATTGTTATGTCTTCTTTTTACATATTGTGTACTTATACTGAGATTTATGATTTTTCTAGGAAATAATAAATTATTAAATTTTTTATTAAGTATTTCAATTAATTTATCAAAAATTATTATGTACAATAAAATATAGATATGTATAATAAAAACTGTACAGTTAACAACATAATGTATAAAAATATTTTAATGCCTTGTCAATATTATAGGAAAGTTCTCTGTCACTAAATAATCATCTTCAAATAGAACAATAAGGTTGACTTCAAATTCTAAAATAAATATAAAATAGTTAAAATAATTTTTTTCCTTTTATTTCAGATTTATTTGCAAATTCTTACCAACTTTGAAGTTACTCGTACTCAATGTAGGACAGGTAAAAAGTCTTGGAAAGATCATGTAAATTGGAATAGCCAGTCCCGTGCATACATTTCCTTCACCAATTTGAATATTTTGAATCTCAGTTGCTGTAAATAACAAAAAATAATAGAATTCAACAATAATGTAATTTCTCTCTGAATACCTTGGTTAATTAAGGGAATCATACCATCCCTAGAATATCCTTCTGCACACCCACAAGTTTCTACTCGTACCAACTGTAATTCAATAGACTTAATGACAGCTTCACAGTTTTCAATAACCACTTCACCAGTCAGAGGTTCTGCTAGTTTGCAATTAAGTGAATCTAATTTACCAGAAATACAGAACCTAGGAACATTAGTTCGATCTTTAGTATTTTGAAGTGATTCTGGCATTATTTTAAACATCACTGTTTTACTCGGCTCTTTTTCAGTCTGTTTAATAAATTTATCTTCCACCATAAACTCAAGAGATTTATTGACATCCTTTGCTAAAAAATTTCTCTTAATATCACACCGAATCATGTACTGTATATTCACAAATACCCCATGGTAAGTTTCATATAGTGTCTTGGTTCCTCGGGGCTTTAAGGGTAGTTCGAAAGGTATTTCGGTTTTTCCACTTGGAATCTTTCCAGCAGGAGCTACCTCTACTGTATATTGCATTAATTGTATTGGCTGCGAATAAAATAAAAAATATTAAATAATAAAGGTAACTATAAATTAACAGTATCTATACTGACTTTAACTGAATTGTAGAATGCTTCAAATATGCCAACTGTTTTTGAACTTAATTGCAGATTAACTGCTCCTTCCATTGTCAAAAAAATGCCATCGTGTTTTACATCTGAATTTGTTTGTAGTAGAATCAAGCCGCTGACAGTTTCCTTTATAAACAAACAATACAATTAGACTATGTTCTAGTTTTATTACTTTTTAGGTATTATTACAATATACTTTTAGGTATTATTACTTTATTAAATTTTATTAAATACTTTTTAGGTATTATTACAGTATTAAAATTTAATTTTAACAAAAATAAAAGAAAGTACCTACAAATCTTTGCCTAAGAAACATCTATCAAAACATAACAAAATAATTCTTAACCTTTAATTAGTACAGTAGGTAATAAAATTTAAAGAAAAACGAGTATACTTACACCTACGCGGTAAACTTTGCTGGCCCTTTTCATTCTAAAATCAATATTGATCGACATTTTGGCTAAGGCAAATATTATTAAATTGCTCCAAAATACTTTATAGAACCTGTCAAATGGAGCTCATTAGCTCCAGTACATATACATTGTTGTTGCATCTAGTCTCAGATAAAAGATCAAACTGAAATTTCGAGCATCTAATAAACAAACGGGATCATTATACGCGGCCAGTACCTTAACTTTCAGATGACGAGATGATCTAGCATTATCTCTGTCATCTGAATAGCAGACATTAGTCACGTGGCTACTGCATTTTGTCGCAAAATTTCAAATTTTTAATTGTTTTATTATTATTATAATACACATTCTCTAAAAATAAAGCCAACAACCTATAACTATTTATAGAATTAAATAGTCATAAAAATGTAATTAGTGAAACTTAAATATTAAAACCAATTTTATATAATTTATTTAAACGAAGTTTATAAATTTTAAAACAAATAAATCATTTTCTTCATTATCATATACTTATTTTTAAAAACGCAGCCTACAATCTAAATTATTTTAGAATCATATATCGTTATAAAGATGCAATTATTAATGAGACAAATATGAAATGCAATTTAATAATTTTTTTATTTAAACAAAGTCAAAGTAAATAAATAAATATGTTTCTATGAAATCGATTTATAAATGTATTTTTTAAAAGAAATAAAACATCGAAGATCAATAATTTAGTTTCTATTATGTAGGTATGTACAATGACACACTATTTCTAATTTTTGGAGTGTTAATTAAAGTAAAGACTGAAACATTATCCTCTTTCAAATATATGTAGATCCACGAGTCACAGTTTTAAATAAAAAACCATAATTTATTTTATATCAAGCCTTTACATCCAAAATATCAAAGACACAAGATACTTGCATCCAAAGTAAAGTACTTATATAAAAATTTACTGAAAAAAATTTATATGCAAACACCTTTAAAAAGAAAAAAAAACAGCACATCAGACAGACAGCCGATACATGCCCTCAGCCAAACAAACGCGCAACGGATCGATATCCAAGGTTGCGAAAAGTAGAGTCAGTCCGTGCAGTGTGCAGCGCCGTGCCAGCCAACATCTTACGTCACGCGAGTCGACGGGGCGTTTAAAAGGCCCCCGGTGCCGGCGGAGTGCGCGCATTAATAAGCCGGCCCGAGTTTGAAAAAATTCAAAAAACGGCTTGGAAGGAAGACGGTTGGTCCCGCGGCCGGGGCGGCGTCGTCGACAACGCCGAGCCGGCGCTCGGGCAACCTCGGCCCTTCCCGATGTACCCCCACCCCTCCGCTCGGCGGCCGCCGATAGGCCCCTGCACGGAGCGTTTGAACGGGCGGCACGCGCAACGGACGCAGGGGCGCCTCTCCCCCTATGCGCGGGAACCCCCACAACAGCGCAGCACAGTCCGCTCATCGGAGTCGCGCGCCGCGCAGAGAGCCCAGTGCGCCAAGCTCCAGAGGCGACCGTTGGAATCACGAGAGAGCCAGAGAGGCGGCCGGCAGTGCCACGATCCATTTTCGGAATTTCCTTCTTTGAGAGACGACGTGCAGAAGCTCGCGATGGCCCTGCGAAGCCGTGCCCTCAATTTGGTGAGTACCGGCCCAGCGTTAGTCCCCTTTTTTTTTTCGAGCATTTCTCTCTTTTACTTTCTTCATCGTAATCGACTAAGTATTGGCGACTTTTTATTACTGCGGGCTTGTGGGATCGAGGGACGCCGCGCGCGACCGTTGGAGTTTAAATGCCCTCCCCCCTTTTCGAGCTCCGCGATTAAATGCCTCCCCGCGCAACTTTTCGTGCGTTTGCTTCTTTGCTTTTGTTGTTGTTGCGGTTGATTTTTTTTATGAATTGTTTCACGCTGAGGGAAAGCCTCGCAGCTCCAGCAACGGCTTTTCTTTATTATTCGCGAGCCGAGCCGTAGTGCCTGTTTCTGTCTCTGTCTTTCTCTGTGCCCTTCGAATGCTCGGCTGGATTTTCTTGACTGTCCGTTGGAAAATTTTGTGGATTCTCAAGGTTTTTGGAAAATTTCTCTCGCGCGGGCTGCAGCGTGGAAACCCATTTGTTTTCTCTTGAACTTCGAAACAAGTGGGAAATAATTTGGGAGTGTAATATCCGATTTGTATTGCTCGGACGACGATGCCAAAGCGGAAAAGATGATTTTCCCGCTAATAATTTTCGCTAGTTTTCGTTTTTTTCGTCTCCTGTGCGGTGCCATGACGCGGCAAACGGTCGCCTCGTGTTTACATTTTCTTTTAGGCAACCATTGCGCGTTCGTAATTTTGTATTCGCTCATTCTACTTTGAATCGGTTATTATTATTTACGATTTGTTCAATAAATAATTATATTGTCCTCGAAGAAAGATGATAATTTTTAGTTTAAGAGTATTTAAGAAAAATTAAGCGTATTTTATTTTGCGTTTAAAGAATTATTAGTTATCTATAATGTATTTTTTTTTCCAGAATGTAGCGAATCAAGAAAATGTCAAGAATGTAAAATCAATGACATTAGTCCCAGGACAGACCAGGAGGGCTGCCCTGGGAGAAATAGGAAACAAAGTTGTCACCCATAGAGCAAACGATTTGTTAGGCAAAAATAGTCTAGCTGCTAAGGATAAGCCTACATTGAAGAAACCTGTGGCAACAAAACAGTCCCAGGTCAAACACGAAAAGCATGAAAAGGTTGAAAAAATTGTGCCCAGAAGGGATGTGCAAGTAATTAAGCCAGTTGCTAAAACTGAAGTACATATTGATAAACGTCCATTACCAGAGACTAAGATAATTGAGACTGATAGTAATGCTAATAAGAAAGACTCTGATTTGAACACAGCCAAGAAAGAGACAGATTCTTTCTCTTCAGATTTGATAACTGTTGAGGATATCGACGAAGAGGACAAGAACAATCCCATACTTGTTTCTGTATATATTAACGAAATTTATGAGCACCTAAGGAATTTAGAGTTGCAGTTTCCCATACGTAAAGGATTTCTGCAAGGGCAAGAAGTCACCCCTAAAATGAGGTGTGTACTTGTTGATTGGCTTATTGAAGTTCATCAACAGTTTCATCTGATGCAAGAAACATTGTACATGACTATTGCCATCATTGATCGTTTTTTGCAGGTACATAAACACTTTATTATGGCTAATAAGTAAAAATTTGTTAATTATTAATTTTATTTTATTTAATTGGATTTTATTTCGGCAGGACTTTAAGCTCATCACCCGCAAGAGACTGCAATTGGTAGGAGTAACAGCTATGTTTATAGCCAGTAAATATGAAGAAATGTATTCTCCAGACATTAGTGACTTTGTGTATATTACGGATAATGCTTACACAAAAGCAGAAATCTTGCAAATGGAAATGCTTATGATAAGAACACTGGAGTTCTCGTTTGGACGACCACTCCCTCTACATTTCCTTAGGAGATATAGCAAAGCTGGAAAGGCAAGTTTAATAAATAATATAATAAAAAAAATTCAAGAAAAATTGCATATATAAATATTTTAAATAAATTTTATTGCCAAAAACTCCAATTTCTGAATGGAAAAATAATTGTATTCTTATTTATTTAGGCTCTGCCAGTTCATCACACGCTGGCAAAATACTTTTTGGAGCAATGCTTAGTCCATTATGAAGTTAGTCATCATCCACCAAGCTTAATAGCCGCTGCAGCCATGTATCTTTCCTTCCTGCAAGTATCTAATTGAAAAATTTTCTAATTTAATTAAAAGTGGAGACAATAATTTTTTTGTAATTTGCACAGGCTGCTAGGAAATGACAATCTTGAGGAGGGTGATATAATTTGGACAAAAACTCTGGTGCATTACAGCACATACAAGACAAAAGATGTGCTGCCAGTGGTGCAGGAAATTTCTGCTATAATGATCAATGCGGAGAAGAGTAAATATCAGGCAGCGCGGAGAAAGTACACGAATCCTAAATACATGAAGATTAGTATGCGTCCGGAATTAAAATCTCCGACTCTTGGTGCTTTGGCGAATCATAGGACCGAATGAATTAATTTTGTATTATAGTACAGTCTGAATTTTATACACAGTTACGATGCATGCAAATTCATCGAGTGACTTTGTTAATGCCGTTGTGGCAATATTGCAAGCTAAATTTCCAGTAAATAGTTGCCAGGGTAGATTGCTCTCTTTTGTGCCAAATTTAGAGGGAATAAATATTCACCTCGGAGCAATCTCTTAAGCTGAAAATCATTTTCGTTTAAAAAGTGGTAAATTTGAGTTTATTTGACGACAGCCATACGTGCGGTTAATGAATTAGCGTTTTTTTTTTTTATATTTTCTTCGTAAGCTTTTCTATACATATTTTTTATTGTTGTTAAAATTTATTGCAGTTTTTTTATAAGGTATTATTTACATTCACGCTTAATGCAAATCACTAATAATTTAATTTTTTTATGTCCTTACTTAAATTATATTAAATGACTTAAACACGTATGGTTGTCTTATTCTTAATCCATTCCACTTAATATATTTCTTACTTTTAATAACTGCCAAGGTGAAAAAATATCTGTTTTTCTTCACCGAATTTTTCAACATTTTTATGCGATAGTTATTTTTAATCTTTTTTTTTTAAATTTTTATTTAATATGGATAGATATTTTAATCAAAATATAATAGTAAATACGAAAGATTTTGTAAGCAAGCACTATTATTATAGTTTTTTTTTTTCATTTCACATCTACTTTTCAAACGTATATACTTTAGAAAAAATATTTTGATAAAAGTATTTGTTACGCGATCATATTACCGATTCTTTTTTTATAAAAATATTTTTAAGTGCATGATAACTGCGTGGTATACAAAACATTTAAAAATTAATTGATCTAATTTAGGAGGGCTAAAAAAGTTCGGGAAAATTTTTTCTTCGAAATAATTATATTTATTTTCGCAATATAATAAATTGTGATTTGAATGATTTACATTGACAAAATTCACTCTCACTTTAAAAGTTTAATAAAAAAATAAAATAATTTGTATAGTTTTTAATTATAACAGAGTGAACGAACAAATCAAAGTGTGTGAGAATCGTCTGATCCGTCTTATGTAAAATATCTCGTGTTTGTAAATAAAAGCGTAAAGGATATTATATTCTCTTTGTTTCTTTTATTATCATGAAGTAAATTATTTTGTAAAACGATTTTATAAAAAGGTAATAATTACCTCAATATAAAAATTGTAGCTTACATTATTAATTATCTATATATATCTTGATCTAAAATTCCGTGCAAACGAAATATTCTATGCACATGACGAGCATATAAAACAACAATGTCCACAAAATTCTAGCGTTCTATCACATTTTTACTACACGGAAAATATATGCAATTTCCAGTCGCTCGGTTTCTCTTCTGGTGAATGTAGTAAATACGGCTCTAAAACAATTGATTTTAAATCAGCAAATAGAAATAAAAACAAATTAATTTATTTTTTTTTTTAATTAAACTTTACCTATTAAATTTGGTGGTATATTACTGTGTATTGGTGACTGATTCGTACTGCTATTTGTGCTAGGTTCTTCATCGGATGCCTTATTCTCTATCGTTGGTGGCCAAATATCACGTTTACCTTTATGAATATCATCCAATAATTCGTTCATAATTTTGTACAATTCTGCAGCAAGAGCATCGCTATTTATTTGTAACAGCATTTCAGCTAGCGATCGAATTTCATCTGTAAATTAAGAAGTTTAAATATTTTTAATTTTTGGACAGTGGACAAAAAAATCTGAAAAGATCGAAAAATTTCGTCGATACAAAGCGTTCCCCTGCTGAAAAAAGTCACATGATTATCATGTGATTATCATGTGATAATCACATGATTATCACGTGCAGATCACATG
>JAWWEN010000020.1:4436270-4454968 GCA_035582955.1 Sycophila texana
ACACACGAGTCCGAGAATCAATATTAACACGAGTTTCGAACTCTATTTTATGCAACGACGGCGTAAAGTAGCACTTTCATTTGCCCAAAAGTAGCTCATGTTAAAAAGTGAAATTTTTTAATATTTATAAAACGAACTTCTATGTACCGCAGCCTTCTTAATATGTACAGAAAAATTCATAATTTTCATATCGTTATTTCTATTTACTATAGAACTCCCTTAAGACGTTTACTATAAATTGTATTTCGAGGTACTGCCAGTTTGTTGGCAGCGGTTTTTTAACTGTAACCTTCTAATTTTCGACATTTTTCACATAATCAACATTGAAAAAGAACCCACACGATTTTCTTCTCGTCTACTGCACCATTCCAACGATCCATCGAATCCTCATTCCGACTAATCGCCAGCCTATCTTCCAACCAACTGCGAATTACCGACGGTACCTCCCGCGCCCATCAATCCTCGGGTGATCCAGCAGATCTCGTCTGTCCCTCGCGCTTAAGGGGTGATGAGGCGCCGCACCGCATTCTGGCCGCGTGGGCGTTCAGCTTGTCTTTGCGGGCGAAACCGCGACCGCAGCTCGTGCAGGAGAAGGGCTTCTCGCCTGAGTGCAGTCGCCGATGTCGCGCGAGATTCGACGCGTGAGCGAACCTCAGGGGGCAGACGTCGCAGGGGTAGGGACGCTCGCCGGTGTGCCGCCGACGGTGTTTGTTGTGGTCACCCAAATGGGAGAATTCCTTGCCGCAGAAGCTGCAAACGGCTCGCCGTTTAGCTTCCGACTTTCGCGTTTGGTTCGCTGTATTCGATTGGCGCACGGCTTAACCGAACAAAAAAAAAGGACGCGCTTCGCGCGTTCAGTTTTACTAGTACTATAACAGTCCATACTCTGCATGACTATATATATAATTTCAAGTACATCGAATTTCTTCTTTAAGGCTGTAAAACGTGTTTACGGAAATTAATATATGAATCTAAATGGTGGTAATAGAAATCTAAAATGTGTCTGTGAAATAAAGCTAAAATATTGTAGAAAATATGAGTTTAGACAGTAAAATTATAATGAGCTAATAAATTGAACTTTACCGATGATTAGCGTGAGAATAAAATAACATTAATTTAGAAAAATCATACGTTATATATTTTCAATTTTGAATCTATATATTTTATCATTTTTTTAGATTCCCTGAAAAATCTATTACATTGTGGGGATTTGCAACTGCGTATAAAATTGATGCATCAAGTGGTTATTATGATACTGAGGAAGAAGTAGCATATTGTTTGGCTTAAAACTATCTGGACCAAACGTTAAAACGTGGTCAAAAATGATAAGTGTTAATATCACAAAAACGAAAGTATTCAAAGAATTAAAATCCTTTCGAAAGCAGGTTAATTTAAAACAATTTAGTTTGGGATTTATAACATTTCCTTCGAAACCACCTGGTGATCACGACTACTTCAAACATCCGTTGGTGTTTTGCAATAATTATCATAGGACTCTTAATTACGTCAAAAAGGTTTTTCCAGAAGTTCCCTTTTTAGGAAGTCGTTTTCTAGATGATGGAAAATATTTCTCACTAGTAGCAACACCAGAAGGTAAGATTCTCAATACCAAGGAAACAAAATGAAAAAAGTATACAGAAAAATAAAACAATTTCTTTTTTTTTTAGATGACGAAAATATATTGCGACGCAACGTAATATCCATACTAATAGTAACTTACTAATTATTATGAGCAAAAAAAATTATTTTTTGTTAAAATCAATTCTGCTACTTAAAACGTAAAAAATATATATTTTTTTAATAATGTATTATATTTGTAAGAAAACAAATGTGGTTGTTTAAGTTGCAAATAAATAAAAACGAGATGTTATATCCATACTGATATTAACATATTAATTATTATTAGAAAAAAAAAAATTATTTATTATTAAAACGAATCCTGCTTAAAATGTAAAATATATATTTTTTAAATGTATCATATTTGTAAGAAAACAAAATGTGGTTGTTTTAGTTGAAATTGAAAAAAAAATTAAAATTAAAATGATCATAATTATCAAAATGTAACTCTGTAACTCAATTTTATATTATTCACTGCGAACGAACGTTGATATGATATATAAATTGAGATCTTGACGATTGACATAGGATTTTCAATTTGCAAAACTATTTATTGAATCTGCAGTTTGATTATATTTGTATGAGGTGATAGATATCTAAATAGATACAAAATGTTATTGACGTTAAAATAATTATAACAATAATAACGGTAAATATAGTAGTAACACATTCGAATATTATGAGTGATATGCAATTGCACATATTCATTATTCATTTCTCAAATTCGTAAGTGATCGCAAACTTCTTGCTTGAAGAAAAAAAATAATATTCAATTAACATCCCTAAATAATAATACGACATAGCGTCGAGAGAAAAAAAATATATATATATATATATTTATAAACAAGCATATAATAGTTTCAATCGAATCGAGTCAAAGGTTCCATTTTTTTCGTGGATACAGCAGTTTCACATAATCCATATATAGATGCTATCCAACATTAATAATATACACGTGTTACATTAGTACTCCGATGCATAGTCTTATATATAAAAATACACAATGAATCAATTTTTCATACAAAGTATACATAAATTTCTCTTATACCAGATCTACGTACCCATGTGTTTATTATGTAACAAAGAAATTTGCGAAAAATTGCGATTAATTTTTTTTCTTTCTTTCTTTATACCTACTTTCATGTGTGATTTATATCGTGATAACAGTGTTTAAAATCTTCAATTGCACTACCTTGTATGACTACATACGTGTCTTGCAAAAACGTACATATTTAATCCCATTAAAATATTGGCAAAATATAAGAGATAATTGTAAAGAACTATTATAAGAGTAATAAGGAAAGAACAGGCTTCCGAGTACCATTAATCCCAACTAATTAGCTGAACACCTCTGTAGTAATTTGTTATTATTATTATTTTTTGTTTTATTAACTACTACGCGATAAAAATTGAATCTAAGCTAGGCGTGACTTGATTTTCTCGCATCTGAAGTGGCAGAAAAACAATTCGACTGATGAAAGCTCGTGTGAGTGAACTCGTTTCTCGATCGCACCAGAGTCAACACGCTGTTCTATACAATTAGCATTTTATTCCGCCGGATTCTCGTCAAACCTATAATTCCTTCGTGACGTGTACAAAACTTACACGAAGAATAAAAAGATGAACAAAATTTTTATCACAAAAAAATTCTAGTACCGAGAAAAATAGACTTCAAAATTTAACTATTTTCCTAGCAGTAGGGCGACCAATTCGATCTAGGCGCAATTTTCTTTAACTAAACTCGTATAGTAATTTTCGACAAACTTTTGGTAACATTTCGTAACAGTTTTTAGCAATGATTATCGTAAAGTTGTAACATTTCATGGTGATATAACAAAAATTATTTAAAAGTACGTAATAAATTTTCAATACACAATAGAGTGTCGATCGCCCCGTTAATAAGAAAAAAAAAAAAAAAACTAATGATTTTTCTTAATCCATTCTTCTCAATATGAAAATTCATCTGCGAACCAATTATTATTGAAACATTTCAAAATAACATTGATCGATCCATTTCGAAACATTCTAACAAAGTAAATAGTAAAGCTGTGATCGTTACAAATGACAATAAACAAACAAAAAATAAAAAGAATTAAATTTTTCTTTTTAAATCTTCCCCTTTGACTTTGGTCGGCAGCAGAAATTTTCAGTCATGAGCAAAGCAACACCTCGACGTCTCGCATATTGTAACACGAGTAGTAATTCACTTTCATTATTACATTAACTAGGTTCCACTAACTAATTAATCGTCTGCTGAAAATCAAATTACTATTTACAAATTAGTCGATGTAGTTTGCTCAGAGCGGATAGAGTTACACATTAGATATGCTTGTTGTCGAGAAGAAAATGCATTTGTATCGGGGGGGAGCCATTGACTCTCGGTCGGCGTCGTTTTACAGGTCTAAAAGATGTTCATCGCTTTTTTTTATAATATCCTCTTTGACGGACTTATATGCAAACCGATGCAAGTACCAGTGCATTCACCAACAACACACAATGCAGCGCATATGTAATATACATGTATCATTTTTTTTATATATATAATGCATACGAATGAAAGGACATCGGGTCCGAATGCAATCTTGCTTTATAAACTATATATGTCGCTCTCGCATCCGTGCTCTACCCTTTTTATCGTCGTTTTTTCATTTTTTTTTGTTATGATTTTCATCGTCTCGTTATTTTCCGTAATATACTTTCGAAATATTTTTACTCTTTTTTTTTTCTTACGCTCGCAATTAGATTACACTTAGAAGATTCGCCCATAATCAAAGGTACAGCCTTAAACGACTCGTACGAATTAAAGCTTCTTTTTTTTTTTTGTTTCTGAGTTAACGTTTCAATGATTTTTTTAACAATCATAAAACAAGAGATTTCGTTCGTTGTAAAACAAAAAAGTTTTTTTAAGTACTTTTGGTAGAATCGTAAAATTAAAGAACAAAATAGGCGCATCATTCTTTTTCAAGTCGGAATATAAAACACTATTTGTTCATAGAAAACATATTATATCTATACGTTTTTAACGAAAAATTTGGCTGAAAAATGGCTTAGAGGTACAAGATAAAAAAAAAAATAAAAGTGCGATTCATATATTACAGTAATTAAAAAGAAACTTAATAATAAAAGTTAAATAATTTTACGATTATTAAAAAAACATGAAAACCGTATAAAAAATCGTCTAAAATATCAAGCTGTCGACGTTTGACTACAGGCGCATTTTTTCTTTAAATTTCCCCTACAAAATATAAATCAACATCTCAAAGTTAAGAGTGATGGTACAAGATACGATACCACTTGCCGCTGTCATATTTTTGTCTTTTTCCATTAAAATAGTTAAAGATCTAAATGTTACGTACTAGAATGCTATCGCTGAACATCGTTAATTCCTTTTTTTCGTCGCAGAGTCGAATTCGTTGAATCAAATTTGTGTCATAAAAATCTCGACGATTATAATATTATCTTAGCTATCTTATCGTTAGTAGTAGTAATGTTAATATAATTATTACTGTTATATTATTTTGAAGAATTTCTTAAAAATGAAATTCGATTCAACGACCTCGTGTGCAATTGTTTGCCTTTTGACAGTTTCGAAATTACATAATTTTTTTTTTACCCCACCACAATCTCTGATGGTCCAATTTGCTTAAATGTAAAAGTTTACAAAATTATAAAATCGTGTAATAATTATATTATTTTTAACGCTCTTGTTTTTTTCTCCGATTTTTAACGCAACGCATAACGCCGTTTCCCATTTTTATTCAAACTTTTTTGTAACATTGATTTACGTCTTTCGTTTCTTTTTTTTATTTACACTTTGTTCTTAGTATGCATATAGTGGCAGTGGAAAAACGGTATTGAAAAGTAATAGTATAGTACAGGTGTGTTGCAAAATAAAGTTACAATGTACCTTTATATGTAGTTCACTGAACATTATAAAGGTAAAAAAAAAATTTAATAAGGAAATCATTATTTTATAATGGGCTAATTCAACGTACTACTTTATATCTTTGATTGTAGTTACGCAAAAGTTTTATCATCCTACATTTACCATTGTAAAACTTATCTTATTCGTAGTGACAAAAACATATCGCAGTTTTCTTTTTGTTTAGTTTCAAGAAATAAGTGCAACAAATTCGCTTCGCCTATCAAAGTAAAAACAAAAAAATCAAGATCTGGTAATGTATAAATTTACAAGAAAGTAATTAGTGTGTTTCATTCTTTTTTCTCACAACTTTTACCGTTTGTGAATGATGAGATGAAATACGACGTTTGACTCGTTGCTTTAGTGAGATCCAAGATCAGCAAATAGCAGTCTTAAACAAAACGGCAAGATAGGCCATTCGAAAATAAAGTACCTATATACTCTCAATAATAATAAACTTTGAATATGTTTAACAAATTAAAATTTGATTGCAACAAACTATTCTGTATTTGTGAAATCATCTTTGATCTTTTTTCAAAGTACTTAAAGAAATCAATCTATTAAGATTTTTTAGATTATCGTTACACGTATTATATCAATTTGTACACTTTTTGGAGTTGCAGTCAAAGTTATTTCTTTTTTTTTTTTAATTGCACATCGTTGTACCATATCTCGCACGCAGTCAGGTAATTGTTTGAATACATCTTGATACACATTTTCTTTTATTGTTTTTAACAATCAATACTGCCTCTACTCGCAATTGACTAAAACACTTTCGAAGCCTTACTTTAAAGTAGGATACTTTGTCCAGCTTAAGCGTTTTACAATAAACTCTGTACAAATTTCACTAATAAATTGCTTCTAAAGCAACTTTGCATTCGGAGTTCATCACGTTTCATCAAACTATTTATATATAATATATAACGTACAATAATACAACATTCTTAATCGTGTATGAGAATTAAGAAATGCAAGCCTCGATTGCAACTCGAGCATGGATTTCCTATATGTAATTGATCATTTGACGTCGTTGCCATATATTATAAAAGTAGAGAAATCTGTTTTCTAATTTAAGTAGTTATTTTTAAGGTCAAAATTTGTAATGCAATAATCTTTAACAGTAAAAAGTAACAGACACAATACATAAATATCCGTTTTAAGCATGACATCATATTTTTTTTTGCACAAAATTTTGATTTTGAATAATATAAAACTATCGTTAGAATCTGCATTAATAACACCATATTTATTTTAAGTAAATTAAACATTAACCATCAAACCCTTCATAAAATTAATTTTAATAAAGTTAAAAAAAAGTGTTTTTTTTATGTGAATTTGACTTTTCAAAATCTAGTTTACATACTCATTTATTTTTTTAAGAAAAAAAAAAGATTTCTCAAAAGAAAAAAACAATTATAAGATTATTTAATTTTGATCACAATATTGATATTTCTGTCTATTTACAGTAATGACAAAAATAATTAAAAGGTATATAATTCAATCTTAAAAAAATAACGTTTTATAATTGAAATGTGTTATTCATTTCACTCTAGTCTCGAAAAAGACGTCCTATATAACAAACGAATAAAGATCACTTCGCAATTATATATTTATAAATAAGCTAATCTTTAAAAGTGAATCTCGTTAAATTCGCTCAAAGAAGAAAAAAGTCGTTTTTCGATTCGAATTCGTTCTGAAGGTCGCTTTTTTTTTTAAATCAGTCAAATAAAATAATCAATTATACTCGTTATCTTCTTTTTATCTCTTAGAAAATTAAGAAACAGATTTCGACGCAACCTGGATAGAATATTTTGTTGAAAAAAAAAAAACATTAAACCCATAAAAGATTGGCTCAATAATTTGTATGATTGCACTGATAATACTAGTAATTTAAATACACATATAAATTACTAAAATTTATGTAATCAAAGTCAAACAATAATTACACACTACATATTTAATAATTGTACGAAAAATAAACAAAAAAAAAAAATCAAATTAAAGTAATATTATACAACTTAATCATTGATCCATGCAATCATTGTAACTGAATTTAAAAATCGTTAGCATATTATGAGTGTTAAAGTAAGCAATGTTTCGTAAACTTGAACCTTCCACCATGTAAAATAGCATAATAAATAATTTGTACAATCTTTTAAACACAAGAAATATTAATAAAAAAAAATTTCAATAAATTATTTCGTATCTACAATTTGCCATTATAATTCAAAAGTAAACGCACACTACTTCTAATTCTGAAAAATCTTTCAGTATTTCAAAACTTTTTTGCGGCTACAAACATTTTTCATATTTAAAAGATTGTAAAACCTCGATCTACTTGTTTCACGAATCTAGTGACACGATACCGATTTGAAAATCTCCCCAAAAAAACAAGCTCTCGTCGTCTGTACAATTGAAAGCGAACAATCAATCGAACCATCGCTACTTTCATCAAAATCGTCTATCCAGGTGGCAACCAACGGCTACGTTTGTAGATTAATCAGTAGCGAGTGGTTAATACGCTCTTTACGCACGCTTAGACTTTGAGGGTGGCCTTGGGAGACCAGTGGTGAAAGCGCGAGGGTCCTGTTGGATACGAAGACGAGTGAATCCACTTGCTAGCTCGGTGACCCCCGATAAAGGGTGGCGGCGAGGGACCGCCAAGAAAGTGGGGCGGCATCACGTTGTACCACGGCTGGCTCATCGGGTGTGGTCCGTAACCCATGAACGAGTGATTGAACCACGAACGATTGCGGTTCAGATGCAACCTGGGGCTGTTCAAATTGCGTCGCTTATTGTTTCCGTTGTTGTTCCCGTTGCTGCTGCTGTTGTTATTGTTGTTGCTGTTGACGCTACTGTTACTGCTATTGTTGCTATTACTGCTGCCATTGTTACTATTGTTGTTGTTGCTGTTGTTGTTTGAGTTGGTTTGATTTTGATTAGTTGAACTTAGTGGCTTTGATTTTTGCTGTGAAATTGTAGTAGCCAGAGTTATTGCAGGTTTCTGTTAAATAAAAATTAAATTATTTAAATGCAGTTACTTTGTATTTAAGCAATTATTATTTCAGTTATGAAAGTCTGTATAATTCTTTTTTTATATTTACATTTTAAATATTAGAGCATTTTAGAAACAAATTAAATTACCTCATCGTTCACCTGTTTTTCTTCTTTCTCTACTTTCTCAATGTGCTGTGTTATAAGAGGTACAATATTTTCTTTATCATCAAATGATGCTAATGTACAATATGAGCCTTTACTCTCTCCAAATCGGCAACAAACTTCTTTAGGATCAACCCACAGTGTTAGCTCAACTGGCAGTGACAGGTCTTCATATCGAACACCGGCAGCATTTGCAGCACTTTCTATGGTAGCGTCTCTTCTATTATGTCCATTCACTCGAATACAGCGATATCCTTGACCTTTAATAATTAAAAACAAGTTTTATTAGTTTTTAAAAAACTAAAACATTTTTATAATTATATACTTATATTGTACTCTAATATTTTAATAAATTTTTAAAGCATTCATTATTTTTTCATTGTGATGTATTTATATCATTTAATTAACTTTTTTTGTGAGATTTATCTGCTTTTGTCAATTTATTTGAGATTACCCAATATTACTTGAAATTACATAATCTCAAATATCAATCACACTGTTTCAATATAATAACAAATTATGTCACAATATTTTACTTGAAAAATATTTTTCTATCTAAAAAAAAGAAAAATATATATGGTAAAAAGAATATAATGCCTAGATTCTGCAGTATTTAACAATTTAACATTTTTTTCATCAAGTTCTTGATTATTACCTTTAAATGGTTTGTCGGGAAACCAATGGTTTTTGAAGCGTTCCATCAGTAACTCAACCAACCGTTGTTGAAAGCAGTCCAGCTGATCGGGACTAAATTTTTCGCTTTTTTCTATCAGCTGCACTAAGAATAGCACCGCCGCTGTAATCTCGTTGCGCATGTTGTCCGTGTTTTCTAGCAAGCTTATGTTTTAACAAATTATCGTGACTGAAGTATCCAAATACAGTTCCCTTTGAAATAATTCTATCTTCAGGCCAAGCCGATTTGGAGCACATAGAGCTCTTGCGCGCCTGTGCAGCCTTCCAATGGTATATTAAATGGTTCAGTGCAAATGTGCTAGGTGAACTACTGTTTAATGTGAGGTTTCACTTTGCTTTTTGAAGACAGAACAAAATCTTTCGATGGTGGTTTATGCAACGATGATGAAATTGTCTGCAATCATAATTTAAAAGTCATTTAATATTCAATGTAATAATCAATGATTTTATATAACTCATTTTCAAAAATAGAAAAGGAATTAATAAGCGACAATATAAAAAAGCTTTTATCAAAAAACATATTGTAAATTAACGTTGTAAAACAGCTCGACAATCGACCATATTTAATTTAGTAATACTTTCAGCACAATTTTTACAATGCCAGTACAATTTACAATAATTAGTAAAATATGCTATCTTGCTAATTATGTATTCAAAATAATTTTTAAAAGGTATTATCTAAAATGTTTGGATATCTACTAAAATTTTATTTTTGTACATATGTTACACATTTAGTGTATTAATAAAATACAAAAAATTATCTTGCATACATAATCAATTATTCATCTGTAAAAAAAAGTCTACTTTCTATCCAATATTGCACCAGCCATTTCCCAATAAAAATAAAGATCATGATAGTTTTAAGACTGATATAGCTTTATTTTACTTTTTTTAATTTGATAGCTTCTCTTAATCTTGCTACTTATTTCTAATCACACGCATGTTGCAACTACAATCAAGATTAGTTTCTTATCACAATTATATATTTGTTAGAAAATTCAAGATTCTTTTCATTTGTTAGCGGTGCGCATATATACACATCCTGTTAACATATACTCAACAACTCCATTGTCATAAACAAACGCAGACTTTTTTTTCCTAATTGTTGCACAAAACAAGAGATACGACAAATATACTTCACGCAGCAGGAAAATAGAATTCTAATTCGAAAACAGACTTAACAAAAAAAATGTAGAAAAAAAACATACTACTCGTACACTCCACTTTCTCCACAATCACTTGTACTGTACAGCCTCAAACCAATTATTATCCACCAGTCCTTTGACCGACCACACATCCAACACAGATGTCACACTCCACTGGCAGTACCACAGAAGCAAAGCCACTCTGCATCTCCCAGAAAACGGACAAAGAGGCCAAATACGTTGCACCCAGCAGTACGTACACAACTCGGTAAAAAATCTACTGTCCACCGGATTAACCGAAAGCTCCGCGACTCCGAGGCCTCGGATCCACGAAACACTCGGGAATTAACGGGTCAACGGCAACAATATGTTGATGTCCCCTAACGAGGTTATACCTCGAGTCTCCGAAGTAGAGGGGGGAGGTCGAGTCGAGAGGATATCCAGACGGCAGCCAGTGCTCCGTCGAGGTTATGAGGAACCTCGTCGTCGCCGTCAAAGGAAAAAAAAGATCTTCATACATTCTCAAACTCACCCACACGCTTATTATAGTATGTCGCACGGAGAGAGCACCATGTACATATGTATACACACATGCCTATATGTACACACATGCCTATATATATACACATAAACCTATTATACACACGTACGTATACATACGCATATATATATCACGAGTGAAAGAGAGAGAAAGAGAGAGCGCTCGAGGCAAACGTGAGATAAGAGCCACGCGCGCACTTTGCGGTCAAGAACGGCGCACAGGGTATGCCCCCCTGAGTATACGGGCCGCCCCTCCGTGGCTCCGACTCGCCGGAGGAAAGAGGAAAAAAGCAGGAAAGAGAGGAAAAAAAAAAGAGCGAACGTGTACATGCGACGTCGCGCGAACTCGCGCCGAGAGAAAGGCGGCGGCGGGTCTCGACCGAGAGAAGAGAGCGAGACAGAAACACCGATCGGAGAGCGAACGAGCGACGAAGTTGAAAAAAAAAAAAAACAGAAAAGAAGAGTATATAAAAAAACAAAAAGAAAACAAAAAGAAAAGAAACGTGCACAACAATTTCGCCAGCTCATTCCGGCTCCTCGTGTGTGCGTTGGCGACAAACAGTGCGCACGCACGTCGTCCCCCTCGCTCTCTCTCTCTATATCTATATACCTTCCGCGCGTACACACGACGCATGCATGCGGGGGGCCTTACGTTCGATCCTCGACGTCGTCGCGCTCCAAGTGGCGGCCTCGGGGGCGTGCTGCTGACGAGTCTCCGCGTGTCTGTTGCGGCAGCCGCGCGCGTCGATGGCTGCGATAACTAACTTTTGCGCCTGGCGAAGACGGAATCGAGGAAGGAAACTTAATGATAATGAGGAAAGAAATAAAAGAGGAGGAGAGGCCGCAGGCGCGAGGGAAAGCCGCGCGCACACACACGCCACACCGCCGCTGCACGTCCCCGTCCTCGTTAAATAAACGCACTACTACTGCGCTCTCGCCGCGGCGCTGCCAGAACGGAGCTCTCGCGGCGGCGGCGCGAGTGTACCTCTCCTCGACCCGTACGCTGCTGCGAGTATTGGTACACCAACACAGTGGGAATCGCTGATAATACTATAAGTTTATCATTTAACTGTATGGTATGTACTGCACGTGCAGCTAGTCAGCGCCCTCAGTGGCGAGATCTGCAACTTTTAGGGCGCGCATGTATACGAAATATAACTGAATACAAATACAAGCTTATAAAAATGCTGATTGTGTGAGTATCGTGGGTGCTCGACTGCTCGTCCGTGAGGTACGTACACGGAAGGAATAACTCGTGGAGTATTAACCTATACGTGCAGTTAGTCAGCGCCCGCACTGGTGAAATGTGCAACTTTTGGTGTACGTATGTGCGCTAAATATGACTACAGCTTGAAAATTTTATGTGCGTGTGGGTAAATGCACGGAGCGAGTGGAGCCGGGAGCGCGACGGAGAGGGGATAGCGCACTGGCTGGAGCGCGAGAGAGACGGCGCGTGCGGGCCAACACGTGTTACGTCGTACGACCGATACGAGAGATCTGGCTATATGGCCGCACGACCCGTCGGCCCCTGCCGAGAGCTCCGGTGTTGTGTATACTCCGCGTGGGCTCGCCCTGATGGAATGGTAATGCGCACTTATATACGCGGAGCGCGCCCCCCTCGTGGTATTGGGCTTTTTTGTCTTTTTTTTCCTTTTTTTCTTTTTGTTTTTGTTTTGACTCCGAGTGCGCGGAGAAACAAACTAAGCGCACGTGTGCGAGGCGCTGCCCTTTGCTCCGAAATGAAATTTTGGAGTAGAGTCGATACACTGAGTGGATTATCTACGATGTTGACGTAATTTTAAATATGGTTTCTGTATTTCAGGTACCGAAAAATGAGCATAACACTATATTAGTTTGATCTATGGGAATTCATTCAGAAAATACGGCATGATTTGTTAACATTATAAGTATACCTATACGTTGACGATTTTAGTATATTGACTATATATATATTAGGTACAATTACAATGTTTTTAAATACACTTTAATTGAATGACACTTCTGATTCGTCATTTGATGTGTTCAGGAGTCATATAATGTTCTACTTTTGAAAAATTTGTATAGATTTGATGTTAATTTAAGATAATTTGCGGCTTTTAGTAGGGTTGAATTAATCTTATTTTGATTTTGATTATTATTGAACAAAAGTTCATATGGGATTAAAATATTCACTACTATAATTAATTACGAAAATTATTTTTTTAATTTTATCCAAATTTGTGATTCAAAGGTGACACTCTCCTGGATAAGGAAAAGTCACTCAAATGTATTTAAAAAGTTTGAGGAAAAACCACTGATACGCAATTTAAGGCGTATTTAATATTTAAAAATGTAATTTTAATGTTTAATAATTACAATATTGAAAAAATGTACCTTTTAAAAATATTAATCGGTAATTAAATTACCAATTAATAATAAACGCAGTTACGCTGAAAATTACGTTAAAGACACGTGCGTGTCATCTTGCGAAGACACGCGCATGAACATTTTTTATGATAATTAAATAGAAATATTTTTTATAACATTACAATTAAAATCAACGTGAATCATAGCTTTTTTAATTTAATTGGCTTACAGTTTACACGCATCATTTTTTAAAGCTAAAAAATTGACTTATGCTAAAGATGAGTTGTGTTAATATTTATAAATTTTTATCTTTTTTTTAAACACATAAGTAACTAATTTTCTTTGCGCTATAGTTTTTTTGAATAATAAACAACAACTTCTCATAATTTTAACGAATTCAGCAATTTTTTATCATCATCAGAAGTGATGGGTTGTAAAGAAATAAAGTCCAAAAATTATAGGATTTGAAACAACTTGATGCTCGGTAATTTATTACAAGGGTAATAACATCATTTAATAACACTATCAATAGCACTAAGTCATCACAGCATTGCACCTCAGTAAATAAATTTTGATTTTACATATTTGTAAAATATAAAAACATATAAAAATTGGATGTACCCAAAAAACACAAGAAGTGGACTTAAGTGATTTTTCTTCTCAGCCAGAGATACGTTTGTATATATCGGCCTATTACTCCAGGTTTTTGGAGGAAAACTGCGATTTTCTGCGCATCAGTGCGGCTGGTTGACTGTCCTTATTTAGGAGGCTTGGATTTTACTATGCTTGCGGCGCTTAGGGCCGGAGAAAAGCAGTGGGTGTAATGTGTATACGTGCGTTTTGTTGTCGGGAAAGAGAAAGTTTTTGAGAGCACACCGCCTGATGGGGATTAATTATTTACCTCGTAATTGAAATTGTTACGTCCGTAAAGCAGACGAGTTGGCTCGGGTCACCAAACTACTTTGATGTAATTCGATTTATGCAATTTTTCCTTATTTAAAATTTTTTTCTTTAAATTTTAATCTAAATAACTTTAGCTCTATTATGGAGAAACATTCGCATCGTAATTATTTTATTTTTATTCAAATTTTTTTTTTATTATTATTTAACGATTTTAACAATTGAAGCGTTTTGGGGATCTCTTCGGAATAGATTTATAGGTGTACCAATTTCATAACTGAATTTAAAAATAATATAAGGTTATTCAGTGCAACGTACTGAATTTCATGTACAATTTGTATTTTTCTAACAATTTAAGAGTTTATAAATTACGAGTAGAATGATAAATTCTCTGCGGATGCCGTAATTATTGCAATTTTATAAAATTTTTTAAAAGCACAATTTGTCTATAATATTTAATTAAATAAATATATAAACAAATAAATTGTTGGCTCTAAATGATTTTTACAGCTTTGCAACGCGTCTACTGGAAATAAAGAATTCACCTACGTGTAATAATATTAAAAATTTACAAGTGTATGCCGAGTAATTCGATTGAAAATGAAAAATTCACGGAACGTGCGTACTCCAAATAGATTAGGCTTTGAAAAATGCAAATTTATATATGTTGCATGTACAGTCTGAATTTGATTGATCAACTAATTTTAAAGGCAATACGTACACCTGACTACTCACAATACCTCCAAGTTATGCGATGTTTTTCTCGAATAATGAATCATTAAAACTTAATCCGGGCGATAACAATAATAACGCGGAATTCCTGTGCTCTCCTTCATTATTTAAATGTGGGTAACAAAGCATAATCGAACAGCGTTATATATACTTAAATATGTTTATTAATAGGCAGTCAGTTATACATCGTTTTAATCTATCCTGCATTATAGTACAATCCTTAGTATTAAATGCTCTTTTTGCGTGAAAAATGAGAATGCCAGCATTTTGAGACTGGAATGTTATTGGAGGAACGTTTTTTCTTTTTAAATTGAGCGCCGATTCAAATTAGTCCGTAAAAAGCAAGTTCGCGTAACAAATGATTGTCGCTTCTCCCGTTGACGACGAAAAAAAAGCTGGTATTAATAAACGTTAATTATTTATTGCTCGATCGTTAAAAAAAAAAGGTGCGCTTTCATTTTAAGCTTGTGCGTTTCGAATGATGGAATATTCATCGAGATGTAAAGACTCGGCGGGCCAATGGATATGCAGCTATTGGATTCAAGTTCATTTCTCCGTTAAAAATAACTTTCTACTCGATAATGCAGCTTCGACTGAAAAACAAGACGTCGGAAGAATGATTGTTTATTTACAAATAGAAGTCTACTTATGAATTCTTTCAGAATTCCCGTTGTAAAAAACGAAAATTCTGAGTCTTATATAGGAAAACGCATTACGTCAATTCTATCAAAATAATTAAGTATAATTTAAATTAAAAAGAGGAAGCTATTAAAACAAAAATCAGTAGCAAATATTGAAGCTCTAGAAAATTGTCTTCTGCAGACACTTGGTTCTCTAGAATTATTAAATAATTTATTTAAAATCTGACAACTACTTAGTCTTCAAATCTGTCAATTACTTTTCATCTCAAATTATTATTGGACGCGAATGTATTAACGTGTCAGTAAATTATGAATAGATACCTATTTCGCGTCATGACGTTAGTTCAATAAAGAGTTGATCAATTGAAGTAAAAAAAAAACAAGGCACGACATAAATAAATTGTCGTGCGCGCTTTGCTCGCGTTAGCGCGCAATTAGATTACTTCGATTTTCTTTATAAACTTCTCTAGTCGGCCTTGCGCAACCGGCGCTTGCGAACATTCGGACTGTTAGGCGACGACTTGCTCTCCTTATCAGTCTTATCGTTCTCCGATTTCTCCTCGGATTCGCTACCCTCCTCGTCGACCAGGTCGTCCTTAACATTGTCCACCAATTCATCGTCTTTCGAAGATTTCTCGATAAATCCGCTATCACCCTTCTGCTTCTTTTGCGGTGGTCGCGCTGGTCCCTTTGGTGGATAAATAAAATCGATGATGCAAACAATCAACTGCAAGAAGACGTAAATGTAAATTTACTTGTTTAATAATAAAAGTATATTTGATTAAAATTTTAAGAAGATTAATTGGAATACTTACCAAACCTAAAATACCTCCCATAACAATTGTTCCAAGAGCGAAAATTAAATAGCTGCCCCAAGTTGGAAGTCCAAAGTCTTCCATCAATTTATTATGAACACCCTAATAATAATAATTAATAAATTAATATTAATACTAATACTTCTTTAAGGTAATACATGTAACGTTAATTTTTATTAACGAATTCCCTTTTATTAGAGGAGATTATTATAACTTACTCTTAATATTTGAGACATTCTGAAGAATTTACTAATAATAGACATTTGAATTGACGTTGGGCTCTTCCAACTTGAAATAGGGTCCACTTTGGTCCAGGTCTTTTTAGCAACAAATTCTATCAAAGAATCTTTATCCCTGGGACTCTTATATTGACGGAAAATACCATCCTTGACACTGTGCATAAGAAATATTAAAAATTAATTAAATAATGTAAATTCAAAATAATATTATTATAACATTAAACAAAAAGTAAAATAAATAATAAAACTACTTTACTAAAATTTCTTTTTAAGTTCAATATCGATCATATACTTTTTAAAGAATAAATGTTAGGTAACTGATTTAAATTAAGTTTGAGTCATAAATTTGATCACACAGCCTTGGATTCATGGACATTCTATTACTTACTGATATATCGTTGGCAATGCAGTGACCATAAATCGTCCACTAAGTCCTGGAGCATCGGTCACGTCAACTTTACCAACATTGATACCCAACTCTTTCTTTTGGAAAGCAAAACTTTCCCAAATTGGTTCTAGGGCCTTACACGCTGGACACCACGGTGCGTAGCTGAAAAACAATAGGTAAATGATGTAAGCAATTCAAAAATATCTCATAAGACGTATGACTAAATTACAACTACATTATTCAAACAAGAATCGCTACTAGTCACTTAAACAAAATTACAAAGTACGCTAAATTACACAAACAAGATAACCTTCAAAATAAAAATTGCAAAATCACGAAATTAGCGCTTTTTACGATGCAATTAGCAGCATACTGTGGCCTCCGAAAATTCTGCTCCAAAAATAACGGAATGCCCAAAGTAAACACAGCGTTCCAGCAACACTTAGCAACAGTGTCGGAACCACATACACCGCTCCAAAAAAAAGGATTCTTCTATCTCTTTTTTTTTTTTTAAAAAAAAGAAAATTCGAATATGGATCAAAGTCTAATAACCAAAAAAAAAAAAGTCATACAGCGATAAACCGCGATAAGCAAGCAGATATGCAGAAAGCACACGGCGATCGAGTATAGAAAAACCATCGGCACTCACAATTCGACCATCCACTCGCCCTCGAGCATGCGGTCCCAGTTGTCCTCGTCGAGTTTGACGACCCAGTCGTTCCTCTTGGGTACGCTCGCGCCGTTCAGGACCACCTGAAACAAGAGGAACACGAGGCCCGCCGCGACGATCGTCATCTTGGCGCACACAACGTTCGGATCTTCGCTCGACTCTTGTTTTTTTTTTTTTTTTTTTTTTACTGCTCCTCCTGTCGCCGGTCGATGTTCGATGATTTGCCTGACCCTAGTCCATCGACTTCGTCCTCCGCAGCGCGAGCCCGACGTTCACACTCACTGAATCCTCGGTGGCTCCGAAGAGTTCGCTACTCCACTCCGCTCCGCTTCTATTTCTATCCCTGTCTCTCGACCGGTCATCAAAACTTTAGTCTATAATACGCGGAGACTCGCTCGAGGTTGCCACGTTTCCCTCAATGCTTCGCCAGAGGTGCGCGCGCACGAATTCACTACGAAGCGGCTCCCGTAGGATAGCACACGTACATACAATTACATACATTCTATATACCACGTATGCGTGTATTTTTCACGTAATAAGTAGCTACAATGTACGCGTTGTCTTTTATATGGAGCTCTCGGCTTTGTCACTTTGACTGTATTGTTTCATACTTTGGGATGTATTGTCGTTCGCAGGTGAACCGTGAAGACTGTATCTGTATGTTTGAAGGCTATACCGGCAGGAAGTCAGAATTGCTTTTTATATTTGTGTATTTATTAATTTAAAAAAATTTTTTTTTATTTATTATATGTATTTATTTACTTATTTATTTATTTATTAACGGATAAAAACCCATCGTACAAGAATTAATAAAAAAAAGGGTCGGTCTAGGGACACGAAAATAGCGTACGCGAACAGTGTTTCGCGTACGCGAAATGGTCCGCGCCTTCG
>JAWWEN010000020.1:4455068-4465965 GCA_035582955.1 Sycophila texana
TCGCGTACACGAAATGCGTGTCGCGTACGCGATACTGACTTCGCGTACGCTATTTTCGTGTCCCTAGACACTTCGTAAAAAAAAACAAAAATTTAGAAGATATTATAGCGCTAATAATTATAGTTTACTATATTATTTATATATATTTGAAAAAATTGGATTGAAAGTGATTCAAATTTAATAATCGATTTGAAAAGTGAATCTGAACACGCGAATTTTAGATTTTATTTCGATTAATATATGATTTTAAAAACTAGGTATAGAAATTGATAATTGATAATTGTAAATTTTTTCAGATAATTTGATTTTACCTCTTTTTTTTTATCCAATGACAGTGATGACCCATGCGCATGCGCACTTAAATGTCTTTTGAGGTTACGATTTTGCTGTCGGCTGTGAAAAACACTGTGCAACAGCGAACGACTAAAGACGCCGTATTTATAAAGTGGTAATAAAGTGGTGATTATTGTTTCTTGTTGAAGGAACCGTAATTTTCAACATTAATTTGGAAATGTCTGACGGTAAGAACAAAGAATTCTAAAGTGTTGTTTGACTTTTTCCAGTAGTGAATTAATGTAAACAAGTGCAGAATTATTTAGCGGCATTTCGACGATATTAGCTGTTGCAGTTTTTAAGATTTATTTATTGATATATTAATTAAACATCACACACAATCTACTAAAACAAACTATTTGAAACTCAATTCACTATTTGAAATTCAATTTGTAGTCATGACGTAAATACCTTTATAACTAGTATGATGTACTTAAATTATAAAATGATGTAAATCGATTGTTTCAGAGGAAGTAATTAGGCGAAGACTGCTGATTGATGGAGATGGAATAGGAGATGATCGAAGACTTAATGTCCTATTGAAGTCTTTTATAAAATGGTCAAATAATCCAGACTCGGATCACATACTGCATGAACGAATGCTTTCTCAGTTATCTCAGTGTGAATTTGCTCAAAGGAAGTCAAGGTTGGTATCAAATATGAGCCAAGAAGAATTAAAAAATTATGAAAATTTAGCAAATGACATTGACTTAGAAATTGAGGAAGCTAAGAAAAATATTGAAAGTACAAAAGCAGAACTGCAAGAAGCTAAGCAAGTTCGAAAAAATAGAATAGAGTATGATGTATTAGCCAAAGTTATTAATGAACAACCAGATAGACAAGAAACTGACTTAAAACTTGCTACTCTTCAGAAAGAATTAGGAATTTTAAGAGTAAGTTTTAAAAAATTTAAAAAAAAAATATATAAAATGATAGTTTTAAAACTGTTATTTACTTATAAAATTAATTATTTCAGGAAAAGTCACAACATTTGGAACAGAAACTTGAAATGCGAAGAAAACAGTTTCATGTTCTTATATCCTCAATTCATTCTTTACAAGGAATGCTAGATGAATCTGATGAAGAGATTATGGACGTCAGTTTAGAAGATGTAAATATGTCTCCCAAAGTTGTCACTTGATCGAAATGACTGTAAATTACACTTTATCTTAAATAGATAATAAGATCATTTTTACCATTTATCAAAAATAAAGATAATTATTTACACTTCATACAAACTATTACAGGCAATTTTATATTATCTACCAAATTTTAATTTAAGTTTACTTGTTTTCGGAACATGTCTAATTGTCAAGGACAGTCTTGTGGTTCTCTCCAAAACCTGATCATTACTATATGTCTGAGAACACATATTTAAATTTTTTACCTCACATTGAGATATTGCATCAGTAGTTCTATCATCAATAGCATGTAGATAATCGTGATACAAATCTTTTTGTAAAATTAACAAACTTCTTGGTTCCAATAATAAGCTGAATTCCCTTTTTGGAGACTCCTGTAAAAATTTATAGTTCTGAAAATTCTTTGCTTTTAATCTAAATTCTTTAGAATGCCAAACTTACAATATTTTCTGTTTTAAAACGTTTATAAAATTCTAAAAGTGTATGTGAACCACAAGAAATTGTTGTGACGATTGGATGAAATAATGGTCCATCTGAATGAGCCTAATGAAAAATAAAATTTAATTAATAATTATAATACTAATAATTAATCTTTTAACATTTAATATTTAAATGTTCATTTAAGTAATAATTATTGAATTATTCATTGATGAAAAATTACCATAATGCCTTGACCAGGTAAATATTCATTAATCAGTACATGATTTGGTCTCTTATCTTTTTCAAATACATTCAGTGCTGCAATTTTATTTATCTGAATTTCAAGCCACTAAAATACATAAAAAATATGAAAAGTTTGTTTAATATTCCATTTAGTAATCATCTATTAGATTTACATTAGGAATTTCTTCAGCTATCATTCCTTTGGCATGAGGTACACCTCCCCAATTTTGGAGTCTCCGATGACTAAGTTGTGTCCACTTTGGCAGTGGAGCACTATTTACTTTTTGAATTATCTCCTTCTCTTCTTCTTCTGTTATAAAATTAGGAATATAGTTAACGACAGCTGGTACCTAAATAATAAATATTTTAATTACTTCTTATACCATTAATGTCCAAGAGATAAAAAATGTAATATGTAAAGAACAAATGCAAATTGTTTAATTTAATTTTACATTAAAAATTGCGAGTATTTATATTGAAAATCCAAATTTGTTATTCACCTCGTTAACTGTACTTTTGTTTAACAAATTCTGAGGGTCATTGAAATCCATCATTTATATCATGCTCCAAAACGACCTTTACATATCAATGAACTTCCAATCTGAAAAAAAAGTCATTTTCACTTGTTTTTTCATTATTTTTCAAATAAAAACTATGCAAATTATTCCATGTTAAGTATCGAGCTAGTACAAAATAGGTGACTCATGCGGAATGCCGAATAAAAAAATCTAAACGTGTTTCTTATTTTCTCGGAATAATCGTGAAAGTATGCTATACAAGTATATCTTATACATATATAATATATAAAAACAACACGTGAGACGGATAAGTTCGGGATTCAGGTTTATAGTGTTAATAATAATAGTTAATAAATTTTTTTTTATTGGCATAAACAATAAGGTGTATAGTGCTTTTTTTTATAATATAAAGAAACCATATAAGAGTTGTATAAGGAGATGCAGACGTGACTTGTGAGACTATATTGATACTACAACGGTATATAAAGCAAGTAAATAAAGAAAAAAATCGAAAAAATATAACATGATTACTTGGAAGGTGATGGGCGTTCACTGAGCATTCCTCGCAAGACGGTAAATTACTGTCAGTTTATCCGCTGGAAATCCATTAAAGATGCGCCAGTGATGTAATAAAGAATATACATAAAAAAAAGATGAACAAATGCTTCGGAAAATAGCAACGAAGTTAACTCGCTAAGAACATTTACAACAATTTTCAATAAATAGTAACAATATTCTTGTGGAATATTTTTAAATTTGCAAAAAATTAATTTTGTTCTTTTTTATCTCTACTTTATCTTTACAACAATTTCGAGGTTATTTATATTCTTAATTTACTCCGTTATTACGGTGTCGTTCCATAAAAATTTATTTCAATGTACATATATAAATAACGGAGGAAACATACGGATAATTACGATATTGTCAAGAAAAACATAAAGTAAAAATAAAAAAAAAGACAAGAAAACAAATGATTAATTGAAAATTTTCAAAATGTACTAAACGAATATTAACTTACAACAATTAATGCACGAAAAATACATTTTAATGAAATAAAAAGTGCATGACTTCGACGATTTCACCGAAAGAAACTTATAATATAGAAGCAATATACCGTTGCACGGCTCTAAATAAAAGAAACAAACAAAAAAAAAAAAGAGAAAGCCCACAATCCCGCAACCCGCAACAACAATCGACTCCGAACTCCGAAGACAGTATAAACAGACCACCGTAGTACCGTACCGTCATTGACAGTCAGCCTTAGCGGGGTTTCCAGGAATCTCCCGGTGGAGGCCTCAGGCTGTGAATGGGCCTTTCGTCGACGCAATACTTTATACCTACACTCGCCATCGCGTTTACTCCGATAGGTAGACACATCTACACGTACATACACACATTTATATACTCCTACAGAGCTCATACATTCATACATATATAGACCTATTACAGGTATGCACATACACATTCGTAAGTCTATATAACTATGCACTTGTGGTAGGCATGTACCAGTATGCATGTGTCGAGTGCCTGACTAACTATATACACTACAGTCTGGCGTATACTGTGCATACATATGTATGTGTATACGTCTAGACGCGCGGGCGAGAGGGTTTCGTGCGTCAGTGCGTGATTATCCCCGTCGCCGCCCTGGCCGTGGCTGGTGTGTGGCCCCTGGAGAGCGCGCGCGGCCCCCCCCCGGACGAGGAGGCGAAATGGCCAGAGCGACGCCGCGCTAGCAGGACCTTTTGTATACGTCGCCGCGCCTCTCTTTCTCCGCCCGATATCGCCGCGCGTGCTGCAGTGTGCGTTCGCACGCGCCCCGCGCGAGAGACACGGCGGCCATTCGACGCGCGACCCAAGTGCGCGCCGAGGGAAGGAGAGAGAGCTGCTGCTGTGTCGCAGTCATCGCTGTGTATTCGTCATCGTCGAGGAGTGCTTTTTTCTTTTCTCCTGCCTTTCGTCATTTGCGCCCGCATCAGTGGAGGAGGTACGAACCTGTCGGGACCAGTCCTCGAGGGCACTCGGTGCTGATATAACTATAATACTTGGGTGCTGTTGTCGCGACGACCTGCGCGACGCACGTGCCTGCTCCAAAACAAAACTCCACGCCGAGGTGTAGGCTGTAGGCGCGTGTCGCGATCCGAGTGATTTTCGCAAGCTTCAAAGTAGAAAAGTTACATGCATCGCCTTTTTGAGTTTCTCTTGGAGTCGCGATTTAACCCGCGGGGTGTTGAGAAATATTATTGTTCGACTCGGTGAGTTCGAGAGTGTATGTGTGTGTGCGTGTGAGTGCGATCGCCTGGGAAGGCGATCGTGGGATTCGTTCGGTTTTTTCTTTTTATGTAGGTACTTCTTACTGCAGCTGCTGGCTGAGTGAAAGATTGAGAGATGCGTGTGATTGTGCGTAGGTATAGACGGGAATTTAGAATGTACGCGGTGATGGAATTGTATATACTGTGTGTGTTAATGTGTGGTAATGCGCTTGATGGCTTGTATTGTGGAGTGTCTGTGCGTGCATTGTTTTGATCTAGTTGTGATTGCAGTTGTGCAAGGATTGTTTTTCACCGGTGAGGTGTTTGTGTTACTTTTTTTATTGGCACAATGAAACTGTTAGCGTGCAGAGAATTCTGTTTAGCGGGTAATTAGACGACCAGCTGTGGTTGTGACAATCCAGTGCGATAGTCAACAATAAGTTTTGAATATTTAGATACATTCAAGGAGGAAATAAGTAGTTTAAAAGACATCAGTTTATTTAATGCGTTATTAAGTGATATTAGAAAATTCAGTAGAAAAAAAGTAACATTAAAGTACATAATATGTCGTTGTAATTATTGTTTTTAAAACTTCCGAAATTATTTAATTTTTGTTTTGTTCTTGGTAATGAGTGATTTCATTTATTTGCAGTAGTTGCTGTAACGGTGGTAGGGTTAATATAAAAAAATTTTATTATTGCAGACTACTATGCAAATTGAGAAACTAGATTAAATTCACAAGTTGATATGAAAAAATCTTATCTTTAGTAGATTAGAAATGTAAAAATTGTTAAATACGAGTAATCTTAGAGCCAATTTTAGAAAAAAAAAGTTCAGCATCTATTAGATTACTTCAAAATAGAGATAATTTAAATAATAATTTTTTTACATGATAATTAAGTCACCAAGGGTAAAAATGAATGGAATGACGAGTAAAAGTTGTATTTACAATATTATTTTTTGTGGTAATGATAAGGATGCAGATATATAGATAAATTTATGTTGCAAAATATGGAATGAATGAATTTGCGATAAATAATTTAAATTCAGGGGATAGCTTTAATCAAGAAATATTGTTCTATCTTGACAGTTAATTCCGGTGATATTCAGCAACAGCATTATAATTTCATTTAACCATGCAAATATTGTTAATTTCTTTCCTCTTTATTTTAAAGTATGTTTTTCAATATTTATTCTTTTTATTACAGATGGAAGTTCGTGGACAAAATCAGTAAATAATTTTGTAAGCCAGTTAACTTCGCAGTACTTCAAGTCATTTTTTGTTGGAACATCTTTTATGGCTGAAAGTGGATACTCTAAAGTGGTTTAAAAATTCTAAAAACATAAAAGATTTGGAAAATAAAAAATGTATTACTGTACAGTCAATAATGGGACAGCACTTTGCTAGTCTCAGAAATTTATTCAGAATGGACAGCGAAAAACAATCTTTAGAAGGATATTCAGAAGGGATCCGGCGTCCATCCATTAATGTGCTGGATCGAAACGAGTCTGAATTTCTAGCAAATCAAGAAAATAATGGAAATATACTTGCTGTACACTCTAATGTGATTCATAATAGAGATAAACCAGAAGAAAATTTAGATAATGAACAGTTAAATTTGGATGTAAATAATCATAATGCCAGATTTGAATCATTATACAGTCAACCAATAGATGGTCAAGAAGCAAAGCAGTGTTTCAGTAATGGAAATTTCATTCCTGGAGAACAAGAAACCATTAAACAAGTTAAACAACATCAGCAGCAGCAGCAACAGCAGCAGCAGCAACAACAGCAACAGCAGCAGCAGCAACAAGAAGCTTGTTGCAGTAACTCAGGTGGCAGTAATACCAGTAGTAGTTCAGAAGATAGTCCAGTAAACCCTATTTTAAGACGGTCTTCAAAAACACTTTCATTTGGAAGACGAAAAAGTAAGGATTCCTAAATTGAATAAATATTTTAAAGTGCCCATTAACTATTATGAATAGTATATTAATTTTCAAAAATGTTTAATTTTGCAGGCAAACAACGCAGCAAAGACCAAAATCCAGTATGCAATCACGTGTTATCTTCCAAAAAGAAGCGTAGCAACTGGGTTCTGAAGTTCAACTGTGCAAAGAGTAAAGGTTCCAAAACTACTGATATTCCAGGTCAAGGCAACAGTAGTTCAGAATGCGTATGTACAGGATACAGAAGGACCGAAGAGCATCCCATGGGTGCTGGTATTGTCTTCAACAGTAGTCGATCAGCTCCACAAAGTCCAGTCCTAGGTTTCGGTCCAGTACTCGGACCATTGCCTCCTAGTCCTGTCATTGATCTTTCGCGTTTCAATCCGGAAGAATTTCCAATGGAGGTACTTAATTTTTTTTTTTTATTAAAAAGTAAAAATTAATCATTTTAACTGGAAAAAAATTAAAGAAAGACAATATTATTGTTCATTTCTTTTCTAAAAAAGAGAAAAATAACTTGCATTCATCAGACATTAATTTTCTTTTAAAATTTTGATAAATTATACTCTGTTATCAAGATAATGCATGTTATTAGTGCTGGACAAGACTATTTTTAAATGCTTTGTCCTGTTAAAAAGGCAGATGAGTAAAACGGGCAGAAATTTTTGCGACATTTAAAGGCCCATGACGTCATGTTCTGTTGGCTCGGCTCGTGACTCATAGTAAATTGCAAAGAAAGCATACTTAGTGAATATTAACGTATTTCAGATGCTAAAATTGGATTTAGCGTACATCACTTGAACGATTTGTGTTGTATAAATTGTTCGAGAACAATAACAAGTGGTTTATGTTGAAAGATTGAATTTACAAAAATTTAATTTCTTTAGAAATCTAACACATAGAACTTGAAGCATTTTTATTTTTCTTTAATCTTATCTTTATGCAATATTTTATTGTTTATTATCTTCGAACGTAACTTTGCGATCCCATTAAAGTTGACAAAACGAATTGAAGTAAGCCAAGAAAAAAGAACATTTTAACGCGAAAAGAAAAGCAAAATAAACATCCGGCTCTGAAATAACTTTATACATTCAGTCTTAATCTACTCGGCACTGAAAATGCAATCCCAAATAACTGTGAGTAAGGGAAGAAATATTTACATGAAAAATAGTTCAGCCCAAAAATGTATACTATAATTTTATACTTTATTATTTTGTTACAGTGTAATTACTCTACGATTCGTCGATTGTTTTTATTTATTCATTGAGTTTTCATTTTATTTAAGTATTAAAGTAATTATATGTATTAAACGGGTTTAAAAGTTCTTCATAACAAAAGTTTTTTTAAAAATAATGCTTTAAGGAAAAAAGCATTGTAAAAATTATTATCGATCTGGGAAAGTGACTGTATTCTTAGATAAAAATTATCATACTCAACAGTAAAATTTGCTAAAAATATAATAAATTTTGCAGCACAGTATTTTAAATAATCCAATACATATAGCAAAATTTATTATATTTATTTTATAATTTCACTGCAGAGTATGGTAATTTTTATTTGAGATTTTGTGTGTGATAAAACGTTTCCAGACAGACAGACTGTTTTTACGAAACTTTTATCTCGGTGCATTGAATTTTAGTGTTTATACTTATACGAAAGTCACATTTACTTCCTTTTTGTATTGGTTTATTTAATTTATTTATTTATTTAATAATAATTCAACTGACTATATAGTCCTTACACAATGAAATTAAGTCACTATATAAGATTGAAGTTAATAACTAAAACTCAAAACTAATGGTAAAGAAACGAAAAAAGAGAATTTTTTGATTTAAATAAATATATTTATCTATTACAGAAAAGTAATTAAAACTAAAATAAATTTGTCAAAAGTACAAATAAAAAAACAAGAAAATTAATAAAAAAAATCCATTAAAAAAAAAAAAAGAAAATTACCCAGAATAAGTGAACTAAAGAAAGCATTTGTTTTATTTTAATATATATTTTTAACATATATTTTTTACGCAGAATAAGTGAACTAAAGAAAACATATTTTTTTTTCAAACAGGATTGCGACGCGAGAGCGCGACTGCAACGAGCGAGAGAGATGGAGGAGGGGGTGGAGCCACCCCCCGGTTACAGGCCTAACTGCCCGTCGGGCATTCAGGTGCACCCGAACGGCATCACCGTCGACAGCTTGGCGGCACTCTTCCAGGCGAACGCCGGGATCCAGGCGGCGGCGCTCACTGCCCTGTCGCAAATCGACTCCTCCCTCATCTCCAACATCGAGAGACCCATTCACACTCAGGTTCGTTCCGTCCCTCCGCCTCGCCCCGGCGGCCTCTGGTTTATCGAACGGAAAAGGATTAAAAAAATCTCGGCGCCGTGCCGAGAAGAAGCGGATGCGATAAACGCATCGGGCTTTTAACACTTTGTTTTATCGCGCTTGATGCGCGTGAGTCAGGTTCAATTGTTCATTTCCTATTTGCTCAGCGCTGAGGAAAAGTGACGAGTTTATTAACTGAAAGCTGATTATTTTTAATCTGCGCCGCTGGCAAGTTATTTTCAAACGCATCCTTTTTAAAGCTGATTTTATTATGTGTATTATAGTTTTAAATTAGATTCTTTAAAATTGTAGAGTGAAAAAAATATTGTTAACGCTAATGCTTTGTATCTTTTCAAGCGTTCTATTTATGTAAAAATCTTTTTATACGCTGAAAAAAAAAGGTCAGTAATCGCAACTAAAGGTTAGTCGTTACAACTATTATTTGATTGAAACAAATAAATATTGCTTAAAACTAGTAAATATTAGTTAAAAACAAGTAATGGTTACTTGTGATGACGGAACTTGTTTCTCAGTGTATTATTAATGATGTCAAATGTAGTATCCTTTTTATAGCTCGTGATTTGAACGTATTATGTTGTTTTAAATTAGATTCTCTAAAATTGTAGAGAAAAAAAAAGTATTCGTCATTTTTTGCTTGGTGTTGTTAACACTAATACTTTGTATCATCAAATGTTCTATTTATATAAAAATATTTTTATATTATTAATGACGTCACTTACATCATTTTTAAAGCTCGTGATTTATACTCATACTTATTCGTTTTAAATTAGGATTTCTAAAATTAAAGCGTGACCAAAAATTTCGTTATCATTGCTAAAACTGTTTGGTATTATTATTATGATTTTACTACGTACTTCGTATCATTAATTGGTCTATTTATATAACAAGTTTTTTATATCAATGAATGAATTTTTCATATCAGTGATTATATGATACACGCCTTCCGTTTAGATGAATCAACAAAATTAAAATGAAAACCATTAAGTTTACTAATGTCTAAAAATGCTCCCGAACAGGTTGACTACGTGCACTGTCTCGTACCGGATCTGAAGTCGATTACGGCGTGCTCCTTTTACTGGGGTAAGATGGATCGCTACGAGGCGGAGCGTCTGCTGGAAGGCAAGCAAGAAGGCACTTTCCTGCTCCGCGACTCCGCCCAAGAGGAGTTCCTCTTCTCTGTGAGCTTCCGCAAGTACGGCCGGTCGCTACACGCGAGGATTGAACAGTGGAACCACAAATTTAGCTTCGATTCCCACGACCCCGGTGTTTACGCTTCCGATACGGTACACTCAACCATATCAACTACAGTTGTTATAACAAGAAGAGTATCAATCAACCGAGTCCTATTTTTTTTTAAATTTTAATAGATTGTTTCTTTGATCGAAATAATGAACAAGGTTCCGGGATTTTGTCCAGTGGGTCGTAGCAAGAAAAATGGGAAAACTTAATTAAAAAATCTAAGGGATAAAAACGAAAAGTCAATTTAAATCTTGTATGTTAAAAGTACGAGAGATACAGGCGATAATTATAATTAGGAAAGTAATAGGGAATTTGCATGAAAAATTCCATTATATCCGTCTGATAGAATATTGAAATATAATCGACAGGTATTTTTTAGTTTTTCAATATAATGTTTTTTAACAAAGATATCACACTTTCAAATTCTATAACCTTTGTGACGTCACTACGTACAGT
>JAWWEN010000020.1:4477522-4489201 GCA_035582955.1 Sycophila texana
TTTCACATATTCTTATGTGAAAATCTGATTCACTTGTGAAATTAGTGAAACTTTCACTAATTCAGATTAAGAGAGTTTGTAAGGGTGATTTTATACGAGAAAGTGCAAGTTTTTTTGGTGGAAATTCCGTGTAATTAAGACTTATTTTTTGTTTATAAAATGAAATGAAATTAAAAAAAAAAAAAAAAATTATAAATTAAACTTAATTTACTTGAGAATGATAATGGAATTACAAATTGCGAGTTATCACGATTTATCCTATGAAGGAGAGGCTTTGGTTACACGGAGTTTACACGAAAGAATTTACATTTTCTCGGAGAATTTGCAGCCACAAGTTTTATGAGATACCATTGGAATGATGTTCTAGATAATCAATCCACGTTAGCATTTTTAGAAGAATTTTTTAAATAATATATATTTCTTATTTATTAATTTATTAAATATTAAACGGACATTAAGTTTGCTTTGGATTAAATTCTTATAGAAAATTTCGAAAAATTGCAGTAGTAAGGAGCAAAAATTGTTATATTACAGCTATTTGAGAGAAAATTACAATGGTATCTTGTAAAATTCTCTATACAGAATTTCTCTTCGAGCAATTTTCGAGGGGATGTGTGAAAGAAATTTTCGTGTAGTATAATTACCCGGATTGAATTGTTTTTGTTGAAAGGATAGAATTTTCCTTTTAGAAGACAGAAATTGAGACAATTAATAGATTTATGTAGAATTTTGGTCTTTTACTTTGTTGGAAAAATTTTCGGTTGTTTTGATGGATTTTTTTTATAGAATTTTCCGATGTAGAGAAAGAAATTGAAAAAAAAAAACTATAATTTAAAGGTTTGTCGATTTTGTATTTTCTTGATAGTATGTTCATTATGTGAATTAAATCTGCAAGAAATCGACCAGTTCTTTCTCATCGATGAAGCGATTTTTCAATGACCAATTTGTGAAATGGCCATTAAAATTAAAAAAAATTGCTTTATTCTTCGACGAGAGCAAAAATTTTCCAGCAGAGATTGGAATAATACGAGTTTAACCTCTTATTATGAACAAGTAAAATTCATCCACATGCACTTATTATCTGACATTAAAAGTGAACGCAAAATAAGTGATATGAAATATCCGTGAATTTCGCTTATTGATATTTAAAGACTATATTCGTATTTAAATCTCAAAAGATTAATTAATGGAACCGAAATAAACTTTTAAATCTTCCACGATCCTCCAGAAAAATATTCGTCTCTTTGCTCAAACTAACGCGCAAATCTATTTTACGCTTTAAAAAAAAATCATCCCTTTAAAAATACTTCGTGACAAAAAAAAAGAAGAAACTAATGAACAGGCCACCAATATCGCTCAATTGTAAAACCAAAAAGAAAAAAAGATCGGGAAAAAATGTCGAAACTATTTTTGTTAGTGGGTGTGTATGCGTAGCTATTATTCTTTACCTCTCGCTGCGGTATGCGAGACTCGATCCTTGTTTACGCTTATTAATAGACTTCGAACTCCGACTCATAATACGAGTGTAAGTGGTCGGGACTTAAAGTTATGCAGACCAGCCGGTAAATATTATTTTAGTTATATACCGTTAGTACGAAATAGTTACAACAATCCGAGCGGCCCGCTTGCGTCAAAGTGACAGAAGTAGATTATATTCGCCATTAAATGCCCGCCCCAAGTAGGGAATTAAGGTGCTATTTTTTTTTTTTCTCAAAGTGATTAATTGCACTTAATCGGCGCGAGGAGGAGGGCACAACGATGAAAATAGAATTATAAACGTGACTTTATTGCGCGATCCGATTTTTTCTTTTGTGTGCGCTCTTATTCTTTCTTCCTCTTCCTCTTTCTCTCTCTCTCTCTCACTCTAATTCTGATTCTGTCTTTGTATCTTTGATTCTCTTGCATTCTCTCTTTCAGTCTCTCACTCTAATTCTGATTCTCTCTCACTGTCACTCACACTTGTTCTCCCTTAGTTTCTCTCATTTTCACTCTCATTCACATCCTCTCTCATTCTTTCACTCACCCCGTCTCTTTCTCACTCTTTCTCTCATTTTTATTCTCATTTTCATGCTCTCTCTTTCTCTCTTTCTCTCGCTTTCTTTCTTTTTCTCTCGCTTGAAAGAAAAACTGCGCTGGAGAAAATTTTATAAATAAACGCGAGATAAATGAGTGAACTTTCGTCTGTCTCGGCAGAACTATAAAAATGTGCGTGTATGTGTAGACACACGTGTGTGTGTAAGTGTTTTTCTCATCTGTTTGAGGGAGCAGCGATTTCGGCTCCTCTGGTCGCGCGGACTATTATTTACAATTTTATCGCGTGTTGCCGATGCGTGCGTCAGGGGATCGGACGACGGCCGCGAGACAGCATCGCGTGACATTTCGAATTGTACCGATCGATGTTGCGAAAATACATAGGGTTGCGAGCAGCGAAGCGCTTCCGACTGATGATTTTAGATTGGAAAGATTTTAAAGTTGAATTTAAAATAAAATTCGTTTTTGACGAGATTGTAATAACAAAGTTTCAGTGGAAGAATCAATTTACGTAAAATTTTTCGCGTATTTATAGTTGATTTTTGTGATAAATATATTGTGATTAAAATACTGTTAAAAAGATCGTTTTATTTAGGAAAATGAAAAATGAAGTTTTGATAATTCTCTGTCAGTAAATAATTCGTGTGGTAGTGTAATTTATATATAAGACAGTTTCTTAATTCGAATATACAAAGTTAACTATTTCTGGGACACGCGCGTGAGTATATTAATGAACATAATCTCACTTACTCGAGAAGTACGTTAATGATTGCGTTGTTTTTTTTTTACAAAGTCTCGAAAAGTAAGGACTTCCGCTCAAAAGGATAGTATCGACTGTAAGCTCTGTCTGAAAATTGTAAGGTTTAAATAATGGCTTATTCGGCAAAGTCTCGAAACATTTTTGCGTTATTTTCTGTGCAAATAATAAATAATAATTTATAAAAGTTAATGAATTTCTCCATTCGTTCGATTCGTGCTGAATCCCTTTTAAGTTGCTTTAAATGAAGATTACCTTAATTATTACCTTAATTATGTTTATGAAGCCATTAAATTCGCGATTACGAACATTTAGTGCTGCACCTAAAATCAAGAGCCCTACAAAAAAAAAAAAAAAAAATAAATAAATAAATAAATAAAAGCTAGTTCCAAAATAAAGTAACGCCGCGCACTCCATCGCTCGCGCACCTCAATTTTCTCGAAGGGAGCTCGAATCAGCGTAGCGCGAGTGAACTCATTAGGCGATCGACGCGATTTCCTCACTCTTGTTCTCCCTCAAAAAAAGAAAAAAAATAAAACATGAAAAAGCCGAATTGCGCAAAGCCCCGCGAGAGGAGAATCGGAGATGCGTCAGGGCGGCGAATCGCGCGCGGCTTTCGGAGAAGAAGAAAGTGGTCGCGGCGGCGGGGTGTGTTGGTAACGCTCACGTGTCACTGGGTCGCTTATATTTAGGAAAGAGCCGCTACTCTTTCGGCCGCCCACGCAGCCCGACGCGGCGGGGGCTTTCACGCAACCGATCGTAATCGTAAATCGGGCGGGCCGTTCTCTCTCTCTCTCTCTCTTTCTCTCTCACTCTTTCTCTTTCTCTCTCACTCTTTCTCTTTCTCTCTCTGGCTCCCTTTTTGTCTCTCTCTTTCTCTCTCTTTCTCTTTCTCTCTCTGGCTCCCTCTTTGTCTCTCTCTTTCTCTCTCTTTCTCTTTCTCTCTTTCTCTCTCTTTCTCTTTCTCTCTTTCTCTTTCTCTCTCTCTTTCTCTCTCTTTCTCTTTCTCTCTCTGGCTCCCTCTTTGTCTCTCTTTCTCTCTTTCTCTCTTTCTCTTTCCCTCTCTGTCTATCTGCCTGTCTATCTGTCTCTGTCTTTCTCTCCTCCGCGGAAAATATACAAAGACCCTCCAGAAATTGAGAGATCGCGCCGGGGCTTTGTGATGCCGGGAGAGAGGCGAGGAGTTATCCGACGTCGATTCGTTTATCTTGCTCCGACGAGCGAATCGACGCGATCTCGATTCCTCTGCTGTGTTACGTGTCTTTTATCTACTCGAGGCTCGCGCTGCTGCTATTCTTCTCGGAATCAATTGATTTTTTGATGCTCGCTTATGGGGTTTGGGTTGATTTTATATGTCTGATTGATCTGATTTTCTTGTTTATATTGCGAGCTTTTTTTCTTTTGGTGTTTGAGGAGTTTTACGAAATCGTCTTTGGAGACGATTATAGGCAAAACTTAGTCGCGAAATTTTTTTTATTCTCGAGAAATTTTGCAGAATTTGTTGTGAACATTGCACGCGATCGCGTATAATGGGGTTTTCATTGAAGAGTTTTAAGGAGATTAAAAAGCAAAAAGCAATACGTAGACCTTAATTATGATTTTTTTTTTACAACTTATAAAACTTACAAACGAGTATAAGTATTTTTTTTAAATTTTAATAATAATCGATATTCACCGGGAATTTATTTAAAAAAAAATAAATAAATGCTCCATGTAGAAGTGACTATAAAGGTGAATCGTTCGAATGTGATCCGCCGCTACAAATTTTAACTTCGTAGGTATAATAATGACGCGTCGTTCGCTATTCTTGAGGTGGAAAAAATCTTGGCCTATACCGTTAAATCGCATTCGAAAAGTCTTTACCCTATATTTTAAATTTACGGTTTGTGATTGGAAATACTCCAATAAAGCTTCTCTCGCGCGGGATGGAGGCGGGGGAAGCCAATGACGGTGGGAAAAATTGTTCCAGCACCCACGCATTCTCCGATAAACCTGAAACATGAAAACGAAAAAAAGAAAAGGTTTCGAAGTTTTTTTAGCACAAAAAGAAGAAAATTTGAATATACCATATATCCAAAAAAGTCCTCGAAAAGTTAAAAAAAAACACCTTGAAAATATAGCCATTTGATTCTCACGATAAAAATACTTTGCCAGTGGTACAAAGACAATAATACAAATATTTTCTGGTAAATACGCTAAGTTCTGCAGAAACGCAATACCATTAGTCTGCTAAACGATGCTAACGAAAAGAAATAAAAAAAGTGCAATATCGCTCGAATTCTCGCGGTGACAAAAATACACCCACACTCGTTAACAAAATACCAGCATCATTAAGACACTTATAAAAAAAAATAAATAAACCGATAGAACGGAATCCTCTCCTTACCCACCTTCAGAGCGCACCGATCCAAAGTAAAGGGGAAAAAAGCTTACTGCTTCGTCTTGGGTAAGAAATTTATCTTTAACGTAATAACGAAGAACTGTCGATCTTAAAATCTCAGGACAGTCACATTGTGGCCGATGATCACTTGAAAACTGCATGAACAAGAGAAGTTTATATAGATATACTGACAAAAGAAAATGTTGAATTCAATTTTACGTGTACTTTAGAAAATAATTACAATAGAATTTCAAAAAGCAAAAATCCATATTATTTGAATTTCATATAACGAGAGTATTATATTATAATATAATTAATAATTAATCGAATACATTACAATATGTTAATCCTTAGTATAATACTTACGTATATTTTTTGTTAGAGGATATTATTTTTATAAATTAATAAAAGGAAATAATGAAATTTTCACGATTTATATTTTTTATCCAAGAGAAAAATTTAGTCGCCCGCTTGATGCCTTATAGTATTTTAAAAGTTACATGAGTTTTTGGTATGGATATTTCCATTTAATACACGTAAAATCTTTCAACAGGATATAACGTTTTAAATTCTATACAACCATACGAATATTATCAACAAAGATGTCCCTTTACGTATGATGTATTAAAAAAAATCCGTCACTGAAACACAAAGATGACAGCAGGTTGCCCGCCGTAGGTTACACGTACATTATTTTTATTTTGACGGGTGTATATACGAACGTAATAATCTTACTTTATAAGGAAAATTCTTTTTTCCGCGTAATAAGCTCGACCGTCGCGAGCTTTCCCATCAAAAGCGGCGGGGATCGATCGTCGACTGCCGCGTCTGGTGTCCCTCGGGAGGCGACAAAGCGACGCTCGAGAAAAGGAGGAAGCCACGGCGTGCCGGAGAAACGGAAATAATTGAGGGAAGGCCGACCTTGGCGCCCGCGCGAAGATGCCCGTTAAAGCGGGCCGCGCGATAACCAATTTAGGGCCGCGGAATTTCGCCGGCACCGACAGAAATAGGCTCGGCCGAGCGAGAGGGAGGCGAGCCCCGCTCCGACTTTTTCTTCGAGTTGTGCGGGAGCTCACGCACAACCCGTGATTCTCGCCGGATTCCGAACTCGCGCTTTGTCCTTTTTTTTTCATTCTAAAGAACGATCGCTTCTTCTTTTTCCTCTTCTTTTTCCTCGTATTTTACGATGATTTTCGCAAGATTGCGATTTTTTAAATGACGATTTTCGCTTTTTTTTATATGTATATAGATGTGTAAGGGTTGCTGTAGTTAAGATGAGATAAGGCGATGAGTTTTTAAAAAGAAAAATGCGTGTCTTACCGAACCTGTCTGTTTCTACTTGAACACTGAATCTCACTGGAATAACGTGTTAATCGTTTCGTAGTCAAATTTTGCTCAATTATAAGTAAGAAATCTACACTGAAAGCAAATGTATAGTAAATTTTAGTAAATGATATGGTAATTTTTATATACTACAACGCTGTGAAATAACCCTACATTTAGTATATCGCCAATGTCACTTAATGTACAGTGAAAAGTAATTTGAAGTAAAGTAATTTGAAGTAAAGAATCAATTTCTCTTAAATAGGGTCAAATTTTAAAATGATTTGATTTGTATTTAATATTTCAATTTTAGTAATTTGATTGTTTAATTTTTCCAGTAGATTAATAAAACCGTTGTTGTTAAGTTTTTTAATTTTGTAATTTTTTTCGTTACACTCGGTTAAAATAAGTTAAAAATTTTCAAAAAATTAGGCAACTTTAAATCTCTAAAGATATACTGTCGTATCAGGAATAGTACTACTCTGCATATAAGAAATCCGCATCAAAGTAAATTTAGATAATCAATAATCCCTACTAGTTAGACGCTCGTTTAAAAATATAAATATAAAAATTTATAAGGCGGCTAAAGAGAAATATTTAATAATAAAACGACTGGAATAAGAAGAGACCATCCTCATCGCGGAATTTCCAGATCTCGGCTGCTCTCCAGCTGGTCTCGATTACCGCGCGTCATCGCCACCGGCCTCGTAAAGCGGCCCTAAAAATCTCTCCGCTCGCGTGCAGCTGACGTAGACACAAGCGCTAAGACCTCATAACCGGGGAAATCGAGGATCCTGCTATCTCTCTCTCTATCTCTCTCTCTCATGCTTTTACTATACATACATATATATATATGTATATATATATATACCTGATACCCTTTCCGGCTTTACGGGACGACCACCCGGTGTGTGATATCACCTGCGTGGGTGAAGTCACCTGTTCATCGCGATAATGATTGGATCGTCTCAGACACTCTCTTTAAGAAGGATTTATTAGCGGTGATTAAGCTTATCGATAACGAGGGGTGGTTACTTTTAATTAAATTGCAAATTTTTAGTTTGACATTTTAATTAACAGTGAGATTTTTTATTGATATTATTTAATGTCTTATATACGAGAAAAATGTAGTTCATTTTTATTTAAGCAAATGTAGCGCTTTGGGCGATTAAATTTTTTAGATTATGAAATCGATATTTAAAGAAAGTTTTAGAATGATTAGGCAATTTAACAAACTTTTAATTATTGTATTTAATTATTTATTAATACAATTAAAAAATCGCTAAACTTTAATTACTATAATTGATATATTTAGTATTTTAGCAAAGTGTAATAGAAAATATCAAATTTCATCCGAACAAAATTCACAGTATCCACAGATTAAAGTAGTTATCTGATCAGTATAAGTAAATACTTATTATTGTGTTCTCCAAATTTACTTTTTTATTTGAAAGCTCTTGCACATAAAACTTTAGAGAAAAAGAATTATAATGCAAAATTGATAAAAACAATAATATTGAATAATACTGAATTGTAATTGAATTCTTGGTATTCATAGTTAACGAATTACAAATTTTTTTTGTTTCAACAATTCGAAGTCAAACAAAATCATTATCTATTTTTCACTAATTTCAAACATTCAATATTCGTTCATTTTCGTTGCTTCCCATACTATTCTTAGAGCACGTGAATTTCATTTCCTAAAGTGAAACTAATATAAAACTGTCCGGTCTACAAAATAAATCTCAACCAAACCAGACGTTCTTGATAAAAAAAAAAAAACGTTTCAGCACATTGGGAAGCTACGAGTTCCGCGTAAAACGAAAAGACCATCGGCTTTAATGGGTCATCTCTATGCAAGCGATCGGCCCGGCGGACGCGCGTAAATCGCCTACGGCCGGACAGGCACAACAAACGCGTCTGTATAATAAGTTGATCCACCTCCGCGCGCAAGTCGCCTCCGGCGAAAATCAATTCGAGACCCGCTGCAAACCAAAATAAGTGAAATTTATTTCGAATAAGTGAATATTCACTTACTACACGCGATAAGTCTTCCACTTATTCGATATGTAAAAGACTTTCCACGTAGAAGAAGGGTATAGATCGCGCGGATGAAGATCCTATTTCGTTTGCGAGTGAAGAAAGGTCCTCACATTTGTTTCCTACAATTAAAAACTGCAAGTGTACATTAAATTAAATTTCCGCTAAACAAATTCGAGTGATAAGTAATTTGACGAGTTGACACGATTTATCGTGTAATAAATTATTTGAATTCGATAAATCATCTGATATCTAGAATAAATCAGGTACTAAATCATTTAATATCCATGATTCATAAATAATTTAATAGTTTATAAATAAATTAAATCTAATATTTAATAAATAATTATCAAATCATTTGTCATCTTATTTATCATCTGATTTATCAAATATTTATCAGATGGTTTATTAGGTTAGATGATTTCTCAAATATTATTTATTAAATCGTATGTTAAATCGACAGTTGATTTATCAGAAGATTTATCAATGACATCAATGATTCATTAATGATTTGTCAGATGACTTAGGAGATGATTTATAAGATGATTTCGCCATTGATAAATCGCGTAAAATCGTTTGATAATTTATCAGGTGATTAATCATTTAAAATCTTCGGCTAATCACATGAATTTATTCACAACCCCTGAACTGAAACTGAACAATCCATATTGAATCCTTTCTTCTCCCATATCACATCCCAATATGTCTCTGAACTTTCCGATCCAAAAAATTCCCAACAACCAAAGATAACGAATCGAAAATCCGTGAAATCCATTACCGCGGTGGGCACGCCAAAGTATATATAATAGCTTTATTTTAAGGCCTCGCGTAGCTGCCGATTTAAAAATAAAGGAGGGCCCCGATAAATTCACCGGTTTATTGTAACGCGGCCGCAGTTCGTCGTTATAAGGAGGGGGCACAGCTACACTCTTCTCTTTTACTCGAGGCATTTCTGGAAAACACCGCATTTGAAGAATTTTCGCAATTAAAAGACGAGCGATCCAAAATAAACACGAGAACTTTTTATGCGACTCGCGGAATCCCGGCGAAACGACGTGGCAAAACAAACCGCCGCGCGGGTTCATTATGATTTCCCTGCCAGTCGCTCAGTCTTTTTTTTTATCGTCGAGCGCGCTGCAGCATTAAAAGTTCTCCTCTTTTCAGGCGAGCTTTATTAACTCGGCATATTATATTCGTCGGAAATGAAAAAAAAAAAAACTAACTTTCACACCTTGCCACCGGAAGGACTTCTTTTTTTTGCGCACCCAATCGGACCCTGGAAAAATAATACGGCCATCAGCGAGAAAATTTTTCTACGGATTCACTCTGAATATACCAGGTATAACTTACAAGTACACGGCATCAGACGCGCCCAATGGCGTGGAAAAAAAAAGTCTTATAAATAAATAGCCGCGCGTCGAACTTTGTTATTCGAGGCGGAAAGCGTCGCGTTTTGTAAATTTGACGTTTGCGGGTAATCGTCGATGCGGAAAGGGACAGTAAAAAGGAGTAAAAATCGGTGACGGTTGAAATGGCGCGTTGCAGTATATACAAGAGCGATTCTGGTATTATTTCACGTCATTACTCCCGGCGCCGGTTTCGATATGTATCGATCGATTAGATTTTACTGGCTGGAAGTGCGTTTTGGAATACTATATATAAGCGATGGGCAACGGCGATTCGGAGATGTCATGATCAGTGTAATAGATTTTCCGGCGGTCAGGTTCAATTGCGATTTTGCCATTACACGGGGGCCAAGTCTAACGAGGTTGGTTTTGCGAAATAATTCTCGCGCGTCATTGATATTATTTGTATCCGCGTTTCTCACGCGCGCCTGCGCTCGTTCGGCACGATTAGCGTGATTGAAATGTAATGAGTTTTTCATTCGTGTTTTTAAATTAATGTCACTTTATCGATTGAAATGTAGAAATGGGTTTAATTTAATTTAACACGGCCGAGAGACAAGTTCCAGTAAAAATTACTTTACTGCAGTATAGTAAATTTTACTATAAATCTAGAAAATTTTACTATACTTTCTAGTAAAATTTTTTATTTGTCGTCTCTGTCCCTGTGTTACAAAACAGTATAGTAATTTTTCATACAAGAACTATTCTCTCCGTGAAGATGTATACGATGAATTTTTTCGTGAAGAGGTTTTAGATCAAATGAGATTTTCGAAAGTTTGAATAAAATACGTTTCTGATAATCTAGAAAATATTAATATGCTCTTTTTCTTTTTAAAAACGATGACAGAATGGTCGCACAAAATTGTTTCATCATGGTATCTTAAGAAAAGAAGAAAAATATTCTATTTATACTGTATTAACTGTATAACTTTATAGAGCTCTTACTCCTTACAGATCTATAAATTTTCGATAAATTCTCAATTTTAAAATTACTATCAATAGAACCGTCTTATCAAAAATTCCTCTAGCATTTGCACTGAGATGTTTACAACAGCAAGAGCGATGCTATCAAGATATTGGACGATGAAATGAAGAGAGCAGCGACCAAATTAAACATGCAATTTAAAGACGATCTCACTTGACTTAGTAATCATATATTACTACGTACAAATGAAGAGGCTTTTCACTGATAAAAATGTCTAGTAAAATTACCATACTACATAGTAAAATTTGCCAAAAAATACAGTAATTTTTGCTATACAGTATAGTATTTTTTGTTCATAATGCCAGTTTGTGGCTACTTTCCCATGCAGTATAGTAATTTTTACTAGACATTTTTCTCAGTGTAATTGCATGTTTCACTAGTATTAAAAGTTAGTATTGACTTTTGACAGGAATTTACTTTCTTTGCTGGGTTATTTTTTATGCAACGTTTTTGTTATGTGCAATCATTACTTACAATGTAATATTTATACTTTTACTCTGCTTAAGTAAATAAATAAATAAATAAATTTATACTTAATGCACAAAAAAGTCAACGCTAATTAAAAAACGCTGCCAACTGCACTGGCACAATGCTTTCTCATAGAGATGTTTGCATCTCTAGTTAAATTGAGAATTATCCATCGTTTCGTTCAGAAGTTATGAAAATTCAAAAATTTTCCGAATTCAAAAAATACAGAAATAGCTCTTAAAACGTAACTAATTTATAGAATTACTTAAAATTTTCAGGTGATCTTATA
>JAWWEN010000020.1:4489301-4503556 GCA_035582955.1 Sycophila texana
TTACTGTAATAATAGTAACAATGACAAGAATTTTTATGGTACTGATTACTATCACTTCTAGTGTGCGCCATATGTTATTAGAAAATCTAGTAACTTTCTAGTAACTGTTACTATATTTTTTTCTCAGTGTAAATCTAACCACAAAAATAGTGAAAATTACGACTTTCCCGCTTAATTTTTAAAACGCAGAGATGCTCGATCCCGGCAACATATTACCCAGACCCAAGCACATCGTAATTTACACAATAACGATTATCCGTCGTGTTACAGCATCGACACAAATCCCAATGATAAGACGCGTAAAAATAGTCGCGTGCAAGGGGTCGGCGGCCACGTTCGCTTGATTAATCGCATTCCGGGCGCCCAGGAAGGAGGCACCTCCTCCCCCCCCCCCCCCTTGAAAAAGCTCGAGGGGCTTGCGTAACTCGCGCGAGCTTTCGAGAGTCGAAAATAACCGGGGCGTGCAGCGCGGGTCAAGTCAAATATAAAATATTTGACAATGCGAAACGAAATGCAGCGGTCGAACGAGCCGAGGCGCGTTACTCTCTTTCTCTCTCTCCCTCGCCTCTTAAAGTTTCTGATTATAGATCGCGGCGCGCGTCGGGGGTATCTGGGACGTGCGAGAAACACTTCCGACGAAGCTGCGCTCGACTCTACCCCCTTTATCTGTGGAGGTATAGTACGTACACCCACGGAACATTTTTCTCCGACGCAGTGTCTGACGTAGTGTTTTCTTTTCCGTGTAGCGAGACTGATGCTGTGTATGTGTGTGTATGTCTCTATATTTTTCGCTCCCCCGCATTTCTGTACGTTTCACCCTCTTGTTGAGGGCGACGTGGAAGAATGGCGGTTCTTTACGAAATTGTCGTAATTGTGCTTGTTACGACGTTGTTCGCCACCTTTTTTTTTTTCTTTTTTAATAATTTTAGTGCTGACAAGTTTATTGTTTAGTTTGTTTTGTGAAGGAGATTTCTTTTTATACGGAATTACTGTATTGCATTTCGAATCGAGTAATTGGAGTAATTGTAATGTAATTTGGATATTAAATATGTCGAGAATAACGGCATAGTGTCATTGAATTTTAAAAGGGAGTTATCTTCATTTTAAAAGGGTGTGAAGCATTTTTTTTTGCAAATAATCTAGATATAAATAATATAAAAATTGGTAAAGGTCTTTAAAAATTGATAAATAGGATAATTCGAAATATTGAAATTAAATGGACTTAGATAATTAGAAAGCAATTCTTTTATTATTCAAATCAAATTAATAATAAATGACATTAAAATGTTCGAATTTTAGCGCAGTGTAACGGGAAAGTTATTTTCTAATCGAATTCCCTCTTTAAAGTTAAATTACTTCACAAGATTCTACCAAAGATGGTTTTTTAAATAGAGAATAATAAATTCTATGTAATACTATTCGGCTAATAATTAATTATCTTTCAATTCTAATTGATAAACGAACATAAAAACTGGGTGGACGAAAAAAATTGAGCGTCCGACCAATCCCGTCTGTTTCTACTTACACGCTTAAATTCACTCTAATAACGTGCAAATCGTTTCGCAGTCGAAATTCGCTCAAATATAAGTAAAAAATCTACACTGAGAGCAAATTTATAGTAAATTTTACTAAATAGTATGGTAATTATTACATACTACAACACCCTGAATGATCTACGCTCGGTAAATCGCCAACTCTTTATGCAACAATTTTTACTTCACATCCAATATTTCACTTCCGTAAGCGCAATAAAATCTCCTCCCTTTCATTTTTTCCTCACTCTCCTCATACCAACCCAAAAAAAAACTTCACCAACCACCTCAACCAAAAATAAAAAATAAAAAAGAAGAAGCTAAAAAAAAGAATCGTTAAAATTGTGCCCTAAAAAAGGCTCATAACCGGCGAAGTAGTCGGCCCCACGCTCGTCTGTCTAAGTGGCCAATATATGACGCGCGTAGGATGCGCGGGGCGCATAAGAGTATCAAATGGTGGGCCGCGGCGGTGCTCTCGGGTTTCGAGTGAGTGACCTCGCGAGAAAAGACGCCGATTGACGGGCCGCTCGGCCGCTCGCTCGTGCATGTGTGCCGCCGGCCAAATAAACGCAGTTCCCGCGGCGTCTATATACGCGGAAATATTTCGCCGGCGGCGGGCGCCCCCCTCCCCCCGCAAGACGGGCGCGCCAGTTAATTTTGGAACGGCCGAGATGATCGCCGCTTCCGAGGCTTGTTTGCGCCTTCCTCTTTTTTTTTTTTTTTTTTTTTTTGGTAATGGTGTACGTGATTTCGCTTCTCCCGCGTACTTCCATTACTTTTTTTATGCTTCTCCTTTGTGCTATCCTATATTTTTTGGGGGGGTCTCTACGAGCTTTTTTTCCTGGTATATGTGGTGGTCGGCTGATTTTGTCGCGATGAGGGTTATATAGGAGGGATGGGCTGAGGTTTGGGTGTTGTTGGGAGAGTTGATTGGGCGATACACGTAACTCGGCGAAATGAAGATTTATCTTTTGCTTTTTGCTTGGCTGTATTGAATTTGATGGCCTCTTGCAGAACTGAATAAAAGTAGAAAGCTTGAGAATCAAAGTAATTCGTTATTTGAAAGGCATTATAGTAACAATTTTTATATACGATTAATATTACTCGCTAAATTTGCTGTCTTATGTTTATTGATTCATTTATTTACTTATACTCGTTTATTGTTAAAAAGTCAGTAATTCTTACGTAAATTTATATAAGTTTAATGTAACAATCTCGTTCTCTTAAAAAAAAAAACGATAGCAGGATGTTGTGAAGCATTTTAAACTAAATTCCAACGGTCAAATGCCGCCAAATTTCGAAACGTTTTGCATACTTTAACTTGATTAATCAAAACAGCTTTTGTTTGTTTGATAAATTTCAAAATAATTAGAAAATTTAAAAACTGAACAATTATTTTGAATAATTAAACTTTCATTAACTCTTCTTTGATTATTCAAATCGAAATATTAAGTGCACTGCGAAACATTTCGAATTTTGTCATCGTATAACTTCAAAATTATCCTTTAACCAATCAAAAGTCTTTTTTCTTCTATTTTTAAAAAATAGGATTAATCTGTAATAATAATCAATTATCTAAAAAAAAAAGGATTCAAGTAAATAACTACTCCACTTAATTAATCTTTAAAGCAGCTCGACGAAGATGAAATTTTCATTAAATATCTTCAAAAGACATATAGTAAATCCGTCTTCGATCAGCCCTACCTCCTCGATAATCTCGACAATCCTCCCCCTCCTCGCCATAATATTCCTCCCCCTTCAATCTGCCCTTTTCTCACTAATATATTATAATAACGTATTCATGTATAAAAACGAATACAATAAATGATCAATAATATAGATAATAAATATATAAGTATACAAACACGAATACTAAATGATCGATAATATAATGTGTATATTATCGATTGTTTAGTATTCACATTGGTATGTATATATTTATTACCTATTATCGATATTTACTATAGTAAACATATACACACATACACATACAACAAACGTATAATAAATTTGATCGGTATTCGCAAGCGCGACGCGTCCACCCCCGCGCGAAATTCGCCGAATATTTCAGCGACGTCAGCCGGCGGCCGGCGAGACGATGCCGAAATAAGAGTCGCCCCGGATGGCGTTCACGGCCAAGATGCAAGCAGTCGCCGCGCCGTCCAGTCGAATTTTCGCGCTCCGCTCTTTTTTTAGCGATGACCGTCCACTTTTTCGCCCGACGGCAGCCTCTAATCACGCGACTGTATTTATTATTTATTTTCCGAAAGGGGCGGGACGGGGGGTGGTTAAAGAGGAGTACCGATCGACGACGTTGACGGCTTTGTTTCGGAGTGGTTTGTAAGCGGAGGTGCTTCGTCGCTGAGTGGGCCGTAAGCGCGGGTAAAAGTGACGCTTGATAAGATCTTTATGGCTCCGTGGGAATGACGCAAACGCGGCCGGGGGGCGCGAAGAGATTCTTCGAGCGTCGCGGGCGTTGCGTCAATCGGACGTTTTTGTATATTTTTTTTTTTTTTTATTTAAGCATTTCAAAGCTCATATCAGGTCTTACGTCTGCTGTTTATTTATTAAATGATTGAAAAAACATTCATTTTTGTTACATGTTGTATAAATTGTTATATGTTATATACAATGATTGTGCTGGTCGGTTAATTAAGTCGAAAAATTTTACAATGTGTTCGCAAGTTGTAGAGTTTGGATAACACGAAACGTTGTCTATATTGGATGGTAATAACACGTTAAATCTACAAATGTTTTTTTATTAATTTGAGTACCATGATTTATTTTTAAAAGGCTCTTGTTATTAATATTACTACAAATATAAAAATAAAAGTAATTACATTTTTTTTTCTTAGATTTACCTGAATAAAAGAAATTTCTATTTATAGAAATAAATAGAATTAATATTCTGTGAGTACATTGAATTTTGTACGAATTAATCTGTACGGTCGATCAAAGCTAATATTTTAAAAGTAACATTACTTGAAATAAAATGTGCCAAGCGAATTCTATACTCAGCTCATTTTATCATTCTTATATATTTGTATATACTATTAATGCTAAATTGTACTAATTAGTGAATTCTTTTTTTTTATGTCTTTTTTAACCGCCTTTTGAAAGACGATGAATATCCTTAAAGAAACTTGTACAGTGTCTGACCAGTCATGTCTGTTTCTACTTACGTGCTAAATCTCACTGTAAAAACTTGCTAATCGTTTCGACTCTGCACTGAGAGCAAATGTACAATAAATTTTACTAAATAGTATAATTTTTACATACCTCAACACTCTGAATGATCTTTATATTAAGTATATCGTGAATGTCACCCGAAGTGGAGTGAAAATAATAGAAACTGTTGAAAATGTAACTATTGCGATTTCAACAAAGTGTATACAAGCAGTAGTAGACTACTGGCATATAAAATCTCGTATAAAATACAGTAAAAATTCACTGTAAAAATGTAATTGTCAACAATTACCTACCAATAAAAATATGAATAAATAAGAATTTTCACTCTCTTCCTTTTACGCAGAGTCTAATGGAGGCCTGGTGTTCGGTATTTCGCTGTCGCAGTGCCTGGAGAACGACAGGCTAGCGAGGATCGCCTCGGGCGAGATAACCGACGTCGGCTGCCTGAGCAGGAGCAGCAGGCACGGCAGCAGGACGAGCTTCACCAGCCTCATCGAGACCAGCACCACTGCCGCCAAGACCGACGAGGTAAGTCGCCGTGAAATTTAGCCGGTCCCCCGCAGCGTCTGGCTCCGTGAGAGCGCGATGAAGTTGACGGATGATCGGACTTAAATTTCTTTTGGTATGACAAGGGTGGCAGAAATTTAGGCTTAATCCGAGCGGGAATTCGGTGGGGCAATTCCCGTAATACTACAGTTCAACACGTGCTATATATTTATATTTATAGATATAGGATAGATATAAGTCACAGATAGCTATAGATATACAGGATTTATAGCACTGAGAAAATAGATTAAGAAAAATATATATATATATTTTCTATTTATATTTTTTTTAATTTGCCATTTGTTTAAATTTTTATAATTGTAGTTAAATGTAGAGTTAAAATTTTTTTCGATACGTCTCTACGTAGAAAACACTACTAAATTTAAAAATGTTTAAATCAAACTTGACTATTATACATAGACAAAAATATAAATTTTAATATTTTCACAGACTGTCATATTAATAGTATCTAATAAAATTTGCAAGAACTGTAGCAAAAACTAATTTTTCCAATAATGTCAGGCAATCTATGAGCACATTTAAATTGACTATTGTCATTTTTAGCAGATCTGTTTTCTGCATAAAATTACACAGTAATCCTTACTGCAATTGTACAGTAAAATTTATTAATTGTTATGCCTATTTATTTTTTTGTTCTTCAGTTTCTCCTTGCTTTTTCTAAAGTTGCTCTGCTGATGAAAAATGTTTTGTTTACCAATGGACAAATAATGTTCCCTCCTCTTCATCCTCCCCTCCATTAACTCCTAGCCTCCTTTATCAAGCATACTCATAAAAAGCCTTCGCCTTAGTCGAGCTCCAAAAATAATCAAACACCAAGAGTCATTGCGTCACTCCGCGCCAAATTTCTCACGCACGCAACGCATACGTAAAAACCACGTACACCAATTACGTCTCCCTGAGTATACCTACGCTCCGAGACCGGCCCCTCTCGAAAAGCGCGCCTCTCGTCGCGCGTATGTAAACCGCCCCCCTGGGAAGCCGGCGAAAGATCGACGCACTTCGTCAAAGAGAAAAAAAAAACACAGTGGAGAGGCAAAAAAAAAAAAAAAAAAATGGGGAGTACAGTCATCGGCGCGTGCTGGCATCCGGTGGCGCGTGTACGAGGTCCGCCGCCGGTTTTCGTCACGCGAACGTCACGCACGCCGCGACGACGACGCGCCGCGTGTCATCGATGACGACACAGCCGCGACAAACTATCCTGGGAGATTTTATAAATAAAAGTCGAGCATCGCCGACCGTTGTACTACTCTCTCTCTTTCTTTCTTCTCTAGTCTCTCTCACTCTCATTCTTTCTGGGCTTCTCTCGCTCTTATTCTCTCTATCACTCTCTTTCTTTATTAATATTAATTTATTTTTTATGTATTATTAGTGTTTTTTCAATGCATAATACAATATTAGGTATCTCAAATTCAGATTAATATTCTCTACTGACTGTGATATTATTTTGTCATACTACGTATTTGTTACCAAATTTTTATCTTATTGTACATTATATAATCATCTTATTGTACATTAAAAGGCTTATCTATATATCTATTTATCTTTCTCTTAGTTTCTCTCACACTCATATACGCTCTTCCTCTCTCTTTCGCTCTCACACTGTTGATTTTCTCGAATTTTTTTCGACGCTATGTCGGAAAATCATTCCATTCGAGAAAAACGCGCCTGTTTTCACCTCGTACTCTATAGTGTGATCTGACGAGCGCTCGTCAAGATTCTCAGCGGTTTTGCTAAGATTCTAAATTCTGTTATACGTAATCGTTTTTTTTGTTGTAATTTTCTGTTTGCGAGAGGGTTGCACGAGATCAGACGCGATTTTTCGAAAGTTTTATATATTGCTCTTCAAAATTTCTGGATACTTAAGGTCTTTTATTGGTCTTGACCAGACTCAGTCTCGTTTTGCCTTGTCTTATCCTCTGGTCTTATGTCGTCTTGATGATGTAAAAAAAATAGTTAATTTACGATTTAAAACAAAATTACCTTCATTAACTATATCATTGCAAACTAAAAACAATTATAAACAAATTCATAATTTATTATAATTTCAAATTAAAGTTTAGATTGTTAGTGTTGTATAAAAATTTTCAAGCAGTATATTGTGCATAGGACGTAATGTTGGATTATAAACTTTTAATCAACGTTGCAGTTTCTTTTGCCACTAAGAACGCGCTCATTATAACGTTCCTCCTATACGTCGCTAGAACGATCTTAGAGCTTTTAGTGCTATCTGGGTTATTATACTTTTTTATACTATAACTCATCGTTCGAGGGCACATTTCGAACGTATACTCGCTGCAGCTTAGACTGAGTTAAGTCAGCAATAAAGAAGTAATTTTTAACTCGACCAAAATCACGGTACACTCTCGCGACGGGAATCCCAAAATGAGAGAGAGAGAGAGAGTCGCCGTTGAGTTCATTAAGCGATGCTCGCGAGTGAGGCTTTGGCAAAAAATCAACTATTCGCCGCGCTGCACGTTTCATGTTGCACATTTACAAAAGGATCCGATGTATAAATTTGAAAGCGCTATATACGAATATTAAAGCGGCGATCCGAAAATAAATTCAAAATTAATTTCGTGCATTAAGTAAGCGACCTTCGCGGGCCTTTGTTACACCCAACCGGGCACTCGCTCGCTCGCTCGCTCGCTCAAAAACCTCATTTTAATTGAATACGTCAATCTTTCGACTTTTTTCTGCTTTCACCTATACATGCGGAAAAATAATCGCTCGGGGGTAGTTCGGCCTAACGAGGCATTAACAGCGTAAGTGCACATTTGCCGTGAAATCGAGAAAATTAAGAAAAATAGGCCCCCTCTAAATAGAATAAGTGAAATTCACTTCGAATAAGTGACTATTCTACGTGATAAGTTTTTCACATATCGAATAAGTAAAAGACTTATCACGCGTAATAAGTGTATTATTCACTTATTCGAAGTACATTTCACTTATTTTTCATATTTTATAAGAGACCGTGACATAGAAAAATTCAACATACCTCCTTTTTACGTGGGACGGCATCAGCTTCTCAGGATGGCAGGCAGGGTGCAAGCAAAATAAAAACTCGATAAAAAAAAAGAAAAATAATAATAATAATAGCCATTGCGACTTTACGAGTGAAAAGAAATAATTTTTTCGAAAGCTGAACCGCACGCACCGTTTAGTACATATAAGCTGTAAATTTATGCCGGTGGCCTGCGAGTGAGTGTACGCGAGGGTGGAAATAAATCAACGCGAGCCTGCAATCGATGACCGCAATGAAGAGAGAAGACTTCGATAAATTTTGCAATTGGGTGCAGCTCGCGCGCACTGCTCGCTGCGTGTATATATAGGAAAACTCCGCTCCTCGGTTATTTTCTCAGCCGCGATTCAGTATAACAGTCGAGTCTATACTTATTTCTTCTTTCCTTCCTTTTGCACGTTTCTACATCCAGCTTTATAGGTTGTACCGCTCTTTTTTCGCGTCCGACGTAATTTTTCCGTGCCATTTGCCGCGACGACAAGTGGCGGCTTCGCGTAGGCGACAATAAAAAGAACACGGGTATCTATATAGGTACGCGTGGAGAGGAGAAGAAAGAAGAAAGCCGAGAAATGTTGCGACGTTTCGAATGCTGTGCGTTTTTCTCATTGAGATTGTTTTTTTTTTTTTATATTTGTTCATTCGTTCTGTTTAATACTGAATGTTATTTGAAGATTTTATTACGCTAATGTGATCGATTAGTTGAAGAGTGAGATTTACCTTTTATTGAATGGGTAGATATAAATTTATAAAAAAAAATTGTTCAGGTTTATTTATTTTTCAGTACACATGGCTAATGTTGAATTCTGCTGACTTATGTCCAATTGTGTTTTATATAATTTAATTTTCCAGTTGAAAGAAACTTTAAGAAACTTTAAACAATTAATTGTATGTCTTTCTTGTCTTTCTAAATTTTTATTTCAATGAATACCGAAATTTGCTTACGAAAAAAATTGAGTTTTGATATATTATTATCAATTATCAAAAATCCCTTTAAAAGAATGTTATCAAGACATCATGTTTTTTTAACTATTAAGTTTTTTTACTTTTTTTGTTAACTAATATGTTATGTATATTTTAACTGAATTATCTGAATAATAAATACTAACAGTATGATAACATACAAATATAAATATTTTGTTAAAGAAACTTTTCTGATCGCTCATATCGGCACATAAACAATATTCAACGCATGAACTGAACATGAACTGACTGTACAACACATGAATGATTCATAACATATAAACAAACTCCAAATCACATTCTCTCTAAATTGCTTCCAGTGAAAAACCACTGATTTGGTCAATTATTATGATTATTATAATATTATATACATTAGATTTAAATTTCAATACGTAAACTTACATTGTATGAAAAATAAGTAAATAAATAAAAATACACTGCGAATTAAATTATTGAATTTCAATACAATATCAGTATAGAATTACATAAACTGCAATATTTTGAGCAAGATTTTACAACTAAATGATAAAGCTAAAGCAAAAATAAATTAATATGCATAACAATCAGTATACGTCACAATATTTGAATACATAATTATAATAATATTTCAAAGCCTGGAATTTCAATTCAAAAACATAGTTGTGCGAAAAAATAAAATATTCAACGAACTTTACCTAAAATTTCAAATTTAAATCACTTTACAATCAGCGACCAATTAATCACTTTTTTAAGTGAAAAATGTTTCACTATAGGAAAGTCAGTGAAAATTTTACTGAATCGAAATTTAGTGAGTTCGTCAGACGCTAAGGCAAGTTGAAGGAAACGAAGATACGCGGGGGTGATGGGTACCTAAAACGCGCGCAGATCGGCGAAAGAAAGTCGCAGAAAGTCCCGTGCGACGCGTCGGAGTGACGTTGGTCGAACATATCCGCGAATAGCAGTCACAGGGGCACGGGGCCGGGGAAGCCGCTAATTTCGTCCGCCGGATTAATTGAGATAGCGCGCAATTTTGCAAGCGCGGCTTTATTTAACGGGAGGCGGAAGCCAGAGCCAAAGGCGCGAGCGGCCCGATCGACTCTATTGATAAGGCGTCGACGAGAAACGCCACTCGCGGCTATCGCTTAAAATTCTTCGATACAATTTTCACTGTATTATTATACAGGAAGCCGAAATTTATTTTGTTATACAGATAATTCAGTAAAAACAAGAGCCACTGTTTAGATCAGTGAAAACAATTAGAATATGTACATCGACACGCACTTTCATGTTATTTTATCTTTATTGATCGATCATTTTAAACAGTTTAAAACAAGTACAGAGTTTCGCAATTAACTTAATTAATACAATAAACATTGTATCATATATAATAATACACGTATGTTTGAGTGAGAGGAAATTCGCATACATTTGTTAATATGTGCGTGGCTAACATTTTTAATGTACGTATAAATCTTTTTTTTTATCGATAAACTATATATAACTTACTTAGAACTTACATTATGACTTTACGTGTATACATGCTTCATACGAAAAAATGTGACAATGTTAATCTTTAATAAAGAACATGACCATGTGGTAAATATGTTCGTTGCCGGTTTGTTTAGCAAGATCGTAGATTGACAGTCCGCCGTGTGTGCCAGAAGTGCTGGCTCCCTTGTGAAGTAACAATCTAATCATTTCAACATTTTTCTTTGAAATCGCATAACACAGAGGAGAATTTTCAAGCTTATCTATGGCATTCACATCTGCATTCTTAGACAACAATATTTCAACTGATTTTATCGAATCTCTGATCACAGCTAAATGTAAAGGCGTTTTGCCTTCATTATCTCTAACATTCATTTCTTTATAATACCGGAGTATTGCGTGTAAAATTTTGTTATTTTTTCCATATTTGATAGCATAGTGAAGCATAGTAGATCCATCGACTGTAGTATCATCATTTAAATCTATCAATTTTTTTTGCAATAAAATTTGTACAATATTTTCAGCAGATCTTTTGATTGCTACATGTAACGCATTTTCGCCCATTTCATTTTTAGTTAGAATTGCTCCCTTTTGTAACAAATATTCAAATCTTGCCTTTTGTTTTAAATGATTGTTATTCAAATATACTTGCAATGGTGTTTGATTATTGATGTTTAATTGATTGATATTTCCTCCACTCTCCAGAAACAGATCTATTATACTTTGCTGATCACTTTTATTTTGAAGGAAATAAATGTGAAGAATAGAATCACCATCTTTGCTTATTGTTTTGATATTGGCTCCGTGTTCAATAAATAATAAGACTAGTTCTGTTACACTGAAGCCGTATCTTATATTAATTATTAAATAGTATAATGGTGTTTTTCCATCATTATCAAAGACATTGATGTTGGTTTTTTTTTTAAACAGTAATATCACCGTTTCTTTAATAGTTTGGCATAAAATTTGAAAAAACGCATTGTCAAACATGTAATGTAATGGTGTTTGTCCATCATCGTTTACGGCATTAACGTCAGCACCGTTATTTAAAAGGATCTCAACTACAGCAGCAGTATTGCGTGTAACTGCAATATGCAAAGGAGTAACATTTGTATTTGTCCTGGAATTGACGTCCAAACCTTTATGTATTAATTGTGACACAACTTTTACATCACTATACTGAACTGCAATGTGCAATACATTGTATCCTTGATTATTTATCACGTCAATGTTTACATTATTTTCCAAACAATAATTTACAATATACTCTATTTTATACTGTAGAGCATAATGCAACAACGAATCGTTATTGTTAGTTACAGTATTAAAATCTGGCTTTAGTAAAAATAGTTCTTTAACGGATTTTAAATAATCTGGACTTTTTATCGCTACAAAAAGTGCATTTAAACCGTCTTTATTTTTTGAATTTATATCAGGGTGATAATTCAAAACAGCAGGTATTATTTTTGATTTTTCCTTAATGAATGCAAGATCGAGTACACTGTGTTCTTTGACACCGAAACGTGCATCAACTTTCACGCCTTTTTTAAGTAATATGTTGACCATATTTTCGTGTCCATTTGCAACGGCAACATGCAATAAGTTCTTACCCTCCTTATCAGTACACTGTATATCGCCACCTGCTCTTATCAGTAAATAAACTGTTTTTTCGTCATTATTTTCAACGGCAATGTGAAGAGGGTACAATCCAGTAGTGGTAATGGGATCATTCACATCAATATTCGAATCTATTAGCTTCAGAAGCGTTTCAAAACATTGATACTTTACAGCTAAATGAATTGCACTCCTCCCATCTAATGTTTTTGCATAAACATTAGCTCCTGATTTTAAAAGAAATTCTACAATCTCTGTATCATTATGAATAACGGCTAAATGAAGCGGCGAATAGCCACGTGCATCCACATCATTAAGATTGAATTTATATGCAATACATTCCTTTAAACAATGAATAGATCGGTACTTTACAGAATAATGAACTAAATTTTCTCCTTGTGAATTTTGAATTTTTTGAATTTTTTCAATACCTTCACACATTCTAACATCAAAAAACAAATTGGAATTGTCTAACATTATAGTTAATTCGAAAGCATGCATATCAAATTCACTCCTTCCCAGGAACTTGTCTATGATTTTTTCGTTATTTGAAAGTATCGCCAGATGCAACGGCTTTAATCCTTTTTCATCTGTCAAATTTAAATCAGCACCCTTTTCTATAAGCTTTTCAACTTCTTCAACATCATTATCTAAAACAGCTTTGTGCAACAAAAAAGTCTCAGAATTATTCTCGTTCATTTTGTTAAAAAATCATTCCTAAAACCAAAAATAAAAATTTTATTAGCATTTTAGACATTTGCAGAAAAATAAACTATAAATTTTACTTATTATTTACTATGTATTTTCGTCAAATCTTTTATTTAATGTAACTCATATTTTATTAACATGCAAAATTATCTTATTTTGATCTTTCGCTTAAAATTTGCAAAATTAATTTGTAGTTCTCATAATTTATAATTAAGAAAAAGTATGAGATTATCAGTTTTGGTTATAATCAATTACATTATTTAGATAAAAAAAATAATAATTGTAGGGTGGCTCGTGCGAGTCTTTGTCATCCAAGGGTGGAGGAGCATTGACGGGCAGTGACTCTGGTGTCCTGGAACTGAGCGACAGTGGCCCACCCGGTGAATGGGACGCCGTACCTACCATCGTCAAACAGTGCATCAGGCACCTCGAGTCGACCGGCCTCAACACCCTCGGCATCTTCCGAGTATCGCCCTCCAAGAAACGCGTCAGACAGGTATACGTTCAAATTTAATTCAAAAATGTAAGTTGCACGATACTCAAAAAATGCCATACACGATTTCAAAAAGAAAGTGCTAAATAAAGTAGGTACTTACGAAGAATTGTGTAAAACGATTTTTTTTTCTTCTTTCTCGCAGTTGAGGGAAGACTGGGATTGCGGCCGCGAGACGAAGATCGGCGCCGACCAGTGTCCTCACGACGTGGCTGCACTTCTCAAAGAATACTTTCGCGATCTGCCAGATCCGCTGCTTTGCCGTGATCTCTACCAGGCCTTTGTTCACACACAGAGTGAGTACCGCGAAATTTCTTCCTAAAACTAGCGAATGTTTATAGGTTATTTTTCGTACCTAAGTACATCTTTTGTTGCGCATCTTATAATGCTTCGAACTTCAATAATGAATTACAATCGAATTTGTATAAACCTGTATCGCTCTACGAAACATGAAATATATACGGAAATTCGGACGAGCCGCGACACCGTCCTGCAGCAACGATAACAATGAACTGAAAGCACAGTGAGCGTCGAGCGATGAGATTACACTGGAAGATATTGGGACTAGTGGTCACGTGATTTCTAGCTGGTTTAAGATGGCTACACAATGTAGGTCCGAATAAATTGCCAGCATACCCTAGTAGCACAGGACGTCATAAAGACGTCATTAAGACGTTCAAGACGTCTTAATGACGTCTTTATGACG
>JAWWEN010000020.1:4503656-4514567 GCA_035582955.1 Sycophila texana
TTACCGAGCCCACAGTTCACTCGAGCGCCACGGGTAACGCTGAAGTCGAATTAGCTATTTGCACGGAGCGAATAATGGACGCCGAGAGCGCGTTGCACCCCCTACCCCACCGATGTTTGCTCAACAACTTTTTTACTTAGCGATTTCCCGTATCGATGCTGAGAGAGGCTCCTGAGCGAAACTGTCAAGGAATGTGGGCGGGCGCGGTATCTGCGCGAAGAGTATGACGAGAGGGTGGGTTATGAAAGAAAGTTACAGCTGCGAGAGAACGTGTCTTGAGAAAATAGTTTCTTCTGAATATAACGCCGTTTTAAGGAGGTTGTACTCCAAATGAAAAATGTGGGGACCAGTTTGAAATTGAAATATGTTATAAATGATAACTACATTGGGAGAATTTTCTCGTAAAAATTACGGTGATTTTCCCGTAAAAATTACGTGAAAAAACGTGGGACGGTTGGCAATACTGTAAATTTTTACGGGAAAATCACCGTAATTTTTACCTGAATCTTGAACGGTGGACTAAGTTTTGTAAATTTTACAAGAAAAACCCTATAAAAATTACAGGGATTTTCACGCAAGAATTACGCGAAAAAACATAATCGTGGGACAGTTGGCAATACTGTAAATTTTTACGGGAAAATCACCGTAATTTTTACCTGAATCTTGGACGATTGATCGAGCTTTGTAAATTTTACAAAAAAATACTGTAATTTTTACGTGAAAATCCCTGTAATTTTTATTTATTGAATGGGTAGATATTTTATAAAAAAAAATTGCTCAGGTTTATTTATTTTTCAGTACACATGATTAATGTTGAATTCTGCTGACTATTATGTCCAATTGTGTTTTAGATAATTTAATTTTCCAGCTGAAAGAAACTTTAAAAAACTAACTGATGGATGTATGAAAAAATTAATTCTATGTCTTTCTTGTCTTTCTAAACTTCTATTTCAATGAATACCGAAATTTGCTTATGAAAAAATTGATTCTTAATATATTATCAGTTATTAAAAATCCCTTTAAAAGAATGTTATCGAGATATCATGTTTTTTTAATTATTACGTTTTTTTATTTTTTTTTTAACTACTTATGTATATTTTAACTCAATTATCTGAAACATAAATACTAACAGTATGATAACACGCAAATATAAGTATTTTGTTAAAGAAATTTTTCTGATCGCTCGTATCGGCACATAAACAATATTCAACGCATGAACTGAACATGAACTGACTGTACAACACATGAATGATTCATACATAAGCAAACTCCAAATCACATTCTCTCTAAATTAAAATTTCAATACGTAAACTTACATTGGTATAGGAAATAAGTAAATAAATAAAAATACACTGCGAATTAAATTATTGAATTTCGACTACAAGATCAGTATAGAATTACATAAACTGCAAGATTTTGAGCAAGATTTTACAACTAAATGATAAAGCTAAAGTAAAAATAAATTAATGTGCATAACAATCAATATACGTCACCATATTTGAATACATAATTATAATAATATTTCAAAGCCTGGAATTTCAATTCAGAAACATAGCTGTCCGAAAAAATAAAATATTCAATGAACTTTACCTAAAATTTCAAATTTAAATCACTTTACAATCAGCGACCAATTAATCACTTTTTTAAGTGAAAAATGTTTCACTATAGGAAAGTCAGTGAAAATTTCACTGAATCGAATTTAGTGGCAAGTTGAAGGAACCGAAGGTACGCGGGGGTGATGGGTACCTAAAATGCGCGCAGATCGACGAAAGAAAGTCGCAGAAAGTCCCGTGCGACGCGAACATATCTGCGAATAGCAGTCACAGGGGCACGGGGCCGGGGAAGCCGCTAATTCCGTCCGCCGGATTAATTGAGATAGCGCGCAATTTTGCAAGCGCGGCTTTATTTAACGGGAGGCGGAAGCCAGAGTCAAAGGCGCGAACGGCCCCATCGACTCTATTGATAAGTCGTTGACGAGAAACGCCACTCGCGGCTATCGCTTAAAATTCTTCGACACAATTTTCACTGTATTATTATAATAAACCTGAGCAATTTTTTTTTATAAATTTATATCTACCCATTCAATAAATAAAAATTACAGGGATTTTCACGTAAAAATTACAGTATTTTCTGTAAAATTTACAAAGCTCGACCAATCGTCCAAGATTCAGGTAAAAATTACGGTGATTTTCCCGTATTATACAGAAAGCCGAAATTTATTTTATTTTACAGATAATTCTGTAAAAACAGGAGCCACTGTTTAGATCAGTGAAAACAATTAGAATATATACATCGACACAATTTTCATGTTATTTTATCTTTATTGATTGATCATTTTAAACAGTTTAAAACAAGTACAGAGTTTCGCAATTAACTTAATATAATAAACATTGTATCATTTATAAATAATACACGTATATTTGAGTGAGAGGAAATTCGCATACATTTGTTAATATGTGCGTGGCTAACATTTTTAATGTACGCATAAATCTTTTTTGTTTATTTTTATTTCGAATCTTTTTTTATCGACGAACTATATATAACTTACTTAAAACTTACATTATGACTTTATGTATATACATACTTCATGCAAAAAAATGTGACAATATTAATCTCTAGTGAAGAACATAAGCATGTGGTAAATATGTTCGTTCCCGGTTTGTTTAGCAAGATCGTAGATCGACGATTCGCCATACGTGCCAGAAGTGCTGGCTCCCTTCTGGAGTAACAATCTAATCATTTCTACATTTTTCTTTGAAATCGCATAACACAGAGGAGAATTTTCAAACTTATCTATGGCATTCACATCTGCATTCTTAGACAACAATATTTCAACTAATTCTATCGAATCTCTGATCACAGCTAAATGTAAAGGCGTTTTGCCTTCATTATCTCTAACATTCGTTTCTTTATAATATGGGAGTAATGCGTTCAAAATGTTGTTATTATTCGTATGATATTTGATAGCATAATGAAGCACAGTAGATCCATCTACTGTGTTATCATTTAAATTTATCAATTTTTTTTTCAATAAAATTTGCACAATGTTTTCAGCAGATTTTTTGATTGCTACATGCAACGCATTTTCTTCCATTTCATTTTTAGTTAGAGTTGCCCCCTTTTGTAACAAATATTCAAATGTTGCGCTTCGTAAACGTTTTTTCTCCAAATATATTTGCAATGGTGTTTGATTACTGTTGTTTAACTGATTGATATTTCCTCCACTCTCCAAAAACAGATCTACTATACTTTGCTGATCACTACTATTTCGACAGAAATAAATGTGAAGAATAGTATCACCAGCTTTGTTTATTTCTTTGATATTGGCTCCATGCTTAATAAATAACAAGATTAATTCTTTTAAATTTCGGAAGTTACTATTAGTCATTAAATAGTGTAATGGTGTACTTCCACAATTATCAAAGATGTTGACGTTGGCATTTTTTTTTAACAGTAATGGTATCACTATTTCTTCAATTTTATTCCAAGTCTTTTTTGTAAGAAACATGGAACTCATGCAATAAAATAATGGTGTTTGTCCTACATTGTCTGCGGCATTAATGTCAGCACCGTTTTTTAAAAGGATCTCAACTACATCACAATTTTGCCCAATTGCAATATGCAAAGGAGTTAAATTTTCTCCTGTCCTGGAATTGACATCCAAACCTTTATGTATTAATTGTGACACTACTTTTATATAATTGCATTCAACTGCTCGGTGCAATACATTCTCTCCTTCATTATCTATCTCGTCAATGCTTACATTATTTTGTAAACAATAATTTACAATATACTCTATATCATATTCAACAGCATAATGTAATAACGAATCGTTAGTGTTAGTTACAGCATTAAAATCTGGCTTCAATGAAAATATTTCTTTTATAGCTTTTAAATCTTCATTTTTTATCGCTACAAAAAGTGCATTTAAACCGTCTTTATTTTTTGAATTTATATCAGGGTGATAATTCAAAACAACAGATATTATTTCTGAACTGCCCTTACTAAGAGCAAGATCGAGTACACTGTCTTCATTGTCACCGAAACGTGTATCAACTTTCACGCCTTCTTTAAGTAATATTCTGACCATATTTTCGTGTTCATTTTCAATGGCAACATGCAATAAGTTCTTACCCCCCTTATCGGTACACTGAATATTGCCACCTACTCTTATCAGTAAATAAACTGTTTTTTCGTCATTATTTTCAACGGCAATGTGAAGAGGGTACAATCCAGTACTTGTTATGGGATCATTCACATCAATATTAGAATCTATTAGCTTAAGAAGCGTTTCAAAACATTGGTACTTTACAGCCAAATGAATTGAACTCCTCCCATCTAATGTTTTTACGTAAACATCAGCTCCTGATTTTAAAAGAAGTTCTACAATCTTTGTATCGTTATTAATAACAGCTAAATGAAGCGGTGAATAGCCATATACATCCACATCATTAAGATTTAAATTATATTTAATACATTCCTTTAAACAATGAATAGATCGGTACTTTACAGAATAATGAACTAAATTTTCTCCTTGTGAATTTTTGATTTTCTGAATTTTTTCAATACCTTGATATATTTTAGCAAGCTGCAGTATATAGATATTGTCTAACATTATAGCTAATTGGAAAGTATGTATATCAAGTTCACTATGTTTCATGAACAAGTCTATGATTTCTATATTATTTGACAGTATCGCCAGATGCAACAGCTTCCGTCCTTTTTCATCTGGCAAATTCAAATTAGCACCCATTTCTACAAACAGTCGAACTTTTTCAATGTCATTATCTAAAACAGCTTTATGCAACCAAGTCTCTAAATTATTCTCGTTCATTTTGTTAAAAAATCATTCCTAAAACAAAAAATAAACATTTTAGATATTAGCATTTTACATTTTCAGGAAAATAAAACACTATAAATTTTACTTTTTTTTTATTATGTATTTTTAAATTAACTATTTGCACTTCTCACTTAATTAAAACAAATCATATAAAAAGAATTATGTAGAATTATGTAATTTGTAAATTAAAAGAAAAAGTATGAGATTATCATCATTTTTGTAATCAATTGCATAACCTTGCTGTTAATAATTATTATAGATAAAAAATAATAATTGTAGGGTGGTTCGTGCGAGTCTTTGTCATCCAAGGGTGGAGGATTATTGACGGGCAGTGACTCTGGTGTCCTGGAACTGAGCGACAGTGGCCCACCCGGTGAATGATGGGACGCCGTATCTACCATCGTCAAACAGTGCATCAGGCATCTCGAGTCGACCGGCCTCAACACCCTCGGCATCTTCCGAGCAACTGCACGATACTCAAAAAATGCCATACATCACGATTTAAAAAAGACGCTGCTAAAAAAGTATGTACTTACGAAAAATGTTGTAAAACGATTTTTTTTTCTTCTTTCTCAGTTGAGGGAAGACTGGGATTGTGGCCGCGAGACGAAGATCGGCACCGACCAGTGTCCTCACGACGTGGCTGCTCTTCTCAAAGAATACTTTCGCGATCTGCCAGATCTGCTGCTTTGCCGTGATCTCTACCAGGCCTGCTTTATCCACACACAGAGTGAGTATGTTTATAGGTTATTTTTCGTACATAAGTACATATTTTGTTGCGCATCCTATAATGCTTCAATAATGAATTACAATTGAATTTGTATGAACCTGTATGGCTGTATATCGCTCTACAAAAAGTGAAATATATACGAAAATTCGGACGAGCCGCGAGTCCGTCCTGCAGCAACGATAACAATGAACTTGAAAGCACAGTGAGCGTCGAGCGATGAGATATTACACTGGAAGATATTGGGACTAGTGGTCACGTGATCTAGCTGGTCTAAGATGGCTGCACAATGTAGGTCCGAATACATTGCCAGTATAAGGAGCTGATGTGTTTTTTCAATCTCATTTAAAATTGGATAACAATATAAAAAATTTTCATAAAGCAAATTTGTTCAGTTAATTTATTGGCATCTATTTATAACATTTTCGCAGAAAATTTTTCTACGACGAAATTATAATAGAAAGATGCTAATTAAATAATCGAATAAATTTCCCTTATGAAAACTATTCCATATTGTCTAATTTTAAATCTAATTTTAAATAAGATTGAAAAAACACATCAGATCAGCTTAATATACGGGTATAAATCGGAGTTCGCTTCCAGAATCCAGAAGGCGCATCCGAATTTAGCTAATCCCAAATTGGGATTCCCAATATTATGAATATATATTTCGCAGTGCGTTCTACAAAGCGAACACGCTTGTCAAAAAAGGGCGCGCAATTTGAGTGATCCTTCAAACATATTGTAAATACTGTCTTCTTCTTTTTTAATGGCCGTGGGTTAGATTTATATTGTACTGTATTTGCAATCACCTTATTGTGAAAAATATTTGTAGATGCTAAACTGGTAGTTTTTTAAACAAACCAAAAGCTTTTAAAAAATACCTAAAAGAAGATCCTTATTCGAAAACAGTTAAAATATATAAAAAATCTAATTATAAAAAATAGAAAAAACAAAAAAACAATAAAATTACCCCCATTTAATGTAACCTCACTCGTTTTTCTCACTAAACCGATTTGAAAGTACATCGCGATTAAAATTATCTACTTTAAAACAATCTTGATTACAAATCGAATCTGATATCTATCTCGCAGGGTATTAACTTACTTATTGAAATACTTAGTATCTAAAATTTGTGTTCACCAGAAATTCGAAACAGGCGACTGCAGCAGGAGGCACTGCAACATCTTATTCAGCTGCTGCCGACGCCTAATCGCGAGACTCTATATGCTCTACTGAACTTCCTGAGCGAGGTGGCGGCCAACAGCGAGGATCGCAAGGCGGATGACGGCGAGTGGCTCTCCGGCAATAAGATGGATACGACGAATCTCGCGACTGTAAGTATACCTAGTTCATTAGCACTATATATGCACGCAGAAAAATTTAAGCAAATAAAAAAATGATGTATTTCTAGCAAATTATACTAAAAACAGTAAAATAATTATTTAATGTAATTATCGCAAAATTTAACTTAAATATTTTTAAATTTACTACGACCACTAAAGAAGTTATTTTAATTTTCAAATTTGTCTTTACTTTAGTAAATGCCATTGTAATTTTTTTAATGCAATATTTTTCTCAGTATACATGTGTGCATATACCAACCAATGTAGATGCTTATATGCATCTATGCTCGTTGTATAATATAATACATACTGAGTAATACAATAAGTCGTCGCTCGCCGCGGGAACTGCACGATTTCTCATCTCGCAGCCAGGAAGTTCGTGTTGCATGAGTGCTATATATATATTCGAGACGCGAGTTTATCTCAAAAAATTGTTTTGTAATTAAATTCTTAAATTCTTCTCATATTACGATTGATATTGACTCACAGTTGACTTTAAAACTTAGCGATGCTTTGTTCTGGAAAAAAACGGAAGGGATAGAGTATATTACGCACCTAGGGAGGAAAAACAAAGAATGTCGCAGATCGCATGTAAATTGTCGCCCGAGGCGAAGCCGAGGGTGACAAAATGCGATCTGAGGCTTTCTTTATTTACTCCCGTGGTGCGTATACTATTTTTTTGCCTAGCGAGACCGAAATGGCAACCTTCGCAAACGGGCATCGGGGCGAAAGTTGGCACTTTCGGCCCGCTAGGCAAAAAAATTATATTTATAAAAAAAAAGAGCGATAAATTATATTCGTTGCAATAAAAAAAAATAATGAAAAGCTAGCATTAATCGCAAGCGCGTAATCCCTGGCGAGAGCGAGAAAATCGTTGGGCAGTGTCTTCTGCGGCTCTGGCGAAGCTAAAGAGAAGGTGGTCGAAGGCGAGAATTAACGTAAGAGAATCGGATGCGAAGGTCTTCGCGCCGAACATACTGCACTGCGTGAAACCGGGTCAAGCGCGCTCGGAGGTGTCGGCCGAGCGGGCCGAGGAGAGGATCGACGTCATCAACGTGGTGCGCGCCCTTCTCGAGCACGTGGGCACCCTCTTCGTCGTGCCGGCGGCCCTCGTCGACGAGCTCTACCTCCACATGATGGACAGCCACCCGGCGGAGCTTGACCTCGCCCTGTCCCGACGCGCCGACGAGTAAGTCCTGCATCATCATTTTTTTTTCTTCGCTTTATTTTTCTCGCTTCCTGCGGGTGTTTTCTCTTATTCGACGGTGGACTTGAATTTGTACTTTATCACCGTGATACTTGCCGGTACACTGCAGAGTAATTCTTTACTCTCTAAACTCCTTCCAGTGAAAAAATATTATAATGTTTATGTTTATTTTCATTATTTTGTGTACATTCACATTTTATATACAAGTGATAAAAGTGCAACGAGAAATTAGTGAATTATCACTGTACCATTCAGTAGAAATGAATTCACTGAAAATACAGTGGAAATTCACTGTTAAAATTAGAGAATATATCATGTAGAAGTTCAAACTTTTTTCTATGTGAGATGTATGTGTGAAGAAAAAAAGCATATAGGTAATGTGTAAAAAAATTATACTACCTATGTATTATAATTAAAGCACAAGTAAAATGTAATGAATGTACATGACTTGTGTTAAATGATTGTTATTTTTTTCATGTATTTGTTTAGTTCGATTTTAAACATACTTTTTGGTGTTTATTTTTCGACAGATTTTTTACTGTGTTTTATGCAGCATTTTACACTTGAATGGTGAAGGTTAAAAAGAAAATTACAAATTAAATTTTAAGATAAATTAATGTATAAATAAACAGTATACTTAATAATATTTGAATATACACTTAGTCATTTTTAAAAGCCTAGAATTTCAGTTCAAAATGAATTTTTACTAAAATTTCAGTAAATTCTTAATTCACTTTACAATTAGTGACGAATTAACTAATTTTTAAGTGAAAAATTTTTACGGACATAATTTAGAGAGTACAGTGATAGCATGGGTGATATGCAACTGCATTTCTATTAAAAATAACTACGTTGTTACATTTATCTATTTTTTTTAAACGTTCAGAAAAATATTGTGGGCACCGAGTGTACTTACTCAGAACATTATTTTTTTTTTTTTTTTTACTTTTTCAATCGGTCCCATATACTCTCTTAATTTAAATTGCGTCCTTGAGATTCAGTTTCAAAACAAATTCCGTAATATTAAATCCACGTACAAATATAAGAATGCATAATAATCTTGTCAACGGTAATATCTATAATTTTTTATTTTACTTTAATTAATTAATTAATTAATTAATTTTTTGCCATCTGAACTTTGCATTTTAGAGCAACACAATAAACAATAAATAGCTGTATTTGTAAACTTAATTAAACAATGCACTAATTGTTCAATCGCCAACAGGCAATGCCCCGACGAGGCGGAGCTCTGCAGCGAGACGGAGAACTACTCGGTGGACGAGAACGTCTCGCCGACCTCGCCGACGGCGACGACGGCCCTGGCGGCGACGACGACGACGCAGTCCACGGCGTCGAGCAGGCGGCTGTACTCGCGGGAGGAGTGCCTTCACCAGACGGCGGGCGTGGGCGGCGACATAGGCCCCCGCCCGAGGCGACCGAAGCGGCCGGGCGGCCGGGGCAGTCGCAAGGAGGACTCGACCCGGAGCAACAGCATCGACAGCGGCTCCAGCGAGGAGCCCGGCGACCTCCGGCACAAGGCCTCGCCGATGGTCATCACCGCCAGCCTCACCATACCCATGTCCGGCGCGTTCACTCTGAACCTCGACGACCCGGACATACCCTACATCGAGGACCCCGTCAGCCAACAGGCCAAGCAGCTGCCCAACGCGCCGCCCAGGAGGCAGAGGCAGCGCTCGGTTTCCGGTAGCGAAGGTCCGGTTTAACCTTTTTTTGCTTTTTGATAATTTTTAACGTAAGAAATGCTGAAAGCAGTGAAAGAAGTTTGACTCATTTTGAGGATTTAGCTGATACTTTGAGGAACTGTCAAAACGATGCTGATGATTTACGTTTTGTTTAAAAAATTTTAATTACTGGTTCGGGCAATGTCATTATTTTAGAGAAAAAAGTTCGGTAATCACAACTAATCATTGCTTGTTTTAACTAATATTTACTTGTTTCAACCAAAATTTATTTGTTTCAATTGTTTCAAGCAAATATTATTTGAAACAACTAACCGTTAGTTGTAATTACTGACCTTTTTTTTCAGCGTAGGAAATTAATTAATTTAAGGAGATTTTTGAAACTCATCATCTATATGCCATCCACTTTATAGATGGTGAGGGAGTAAAACTACATATTTTATTTTCTAAAATAATTTTATGATACTACTATAGACTTCTCACAGACTCATTGTATTCTTTAAAGACCCATTTAGCTTCTATAAATTCATTCTATCTTTTATAGACACAATTCAGCCTTCCAATGAAAATTTTCTTTCTTAGTCCAGTCTATCATTACTTGGAAGCTCTTGCACGAAACTAAAATCCACGTAAAAACCCTCATGGAAATCTGCGAGGATTTTTAAGTGGATATTTTCAAGGAGAGATAGAAAAAAGTATTTTATGTTATCCACATGAAATTCACGTAAAAATCCACATGAAAAGCCACATAAAAATCCACGTGAAATTTTTTACGGATTTTCACATGGATTCGATTGGTTTTCAATAGGACGTTCAAAAAAATCCTGCGTGTATCTTCACAGTATCTGAAATATACGCGTACGCGCATTTTCGAATTGATTACGTCGATCAAGATACCATCTCATATAATAATATTATTTTATACATCTTTACTGACTGTAGAGAGTCGTGCTGGATCCCCTTAATGAACACTAATTTTTTTTAATATATTTCATTTTAAAGTTTACGTATCACTTAATTAAGGACGTTCTCCGGCGGCTGGGATGCTCAACTCAGAGAATAGTGGTACTCAACTTCACTAAATTGAGATT
>JAWWEN010000020.1:4527411-4563357 GCA_035582955.1 Sycophila texana
AACGCGTGCTTGATCCAAAATTTTTAATCATGGATCGACCTCAAAAGTGCTTATTTTTTGTAGAATTGCTCATATACCACCCCTGGATTTATTTTTTATGCTTTTTTTTACGGGAGCATCAATCAGGCTATCAGCTATCGGTGGATCTGTCGTACTATACTTCTTGGAGGAAAAACTATTTAAAGATCATCCCAAAGTTTTTCTACCTGGCGAAGTAGGCGAATTTTAAGCTGACTACTTATTATTTTTTTTTCGTTTCTATGCGAACAAGACCAAAATTAAGTAATTTTTGTCTATTAAAAATGGTTTCCAGTTGATTACAAGTAACTAGTCATAAAAGGAGCGAACAAGCGTTTCATTCATAGGTATAAATAAGCTAGTTTTTTTTTTTTTTTTTAAAACTTTTTTAAGCTAGTTTTGTAGGTACGGACAAGCGGCATTCATTTTAACGACGTAGTATGTGTAAAAGAAAATTTTTATGTTTTTTGTATATCTTAATAAATAAAATAAAATAAAAATAAAATAAAATAAAATAAAATGAAATCTTCACTGAGAGAATTTTCTAATAAAAATGATATACAATGAAGCGCCCCGTAAAAGATATGTAAAGAAACTATTAATGTAATTTTACCATAAAAATTTCCAGTGGATAGACTATAATATTGTTTGTGAGTTGAGGAATAACTTTACGAACTTTACTTTTTGTGTACGGCTTAATGCAAATTTTCCGTACGAGCGCAGATTCTAATTTCACGGGGAACATGCGAGATTTTGTATAATTACCTTATACGGTGATTGCGGTCAAAATTGGATTTTGGAAAATTACTAGGCAGCGGATGAAGGGACCTCTAGGCGCTTAAGGGCACGTCGCGAAATTGATCGAATCCCGCAGCTACCCTTAAAAGTTCGCTATATTGCGTTAAATTTTTCAAAGCTACGTAGTAGGTGAAGTTTCTTTTGAAAATTAAATTTTAATTTTTCGGCTTTTTTGTTTTACACGTGAACTGATATCTAACTTTTCTTCTTCTACTTATTTTTTTTTTCAGTATAGATTTTACAAGTGCGCACATACTTTTCTTGCAATTCATACTTTTCGTTATTCACAAAGAATACGGTAATAAATTTTACAAGATATCATTGTAATTACAATGCAGAATTCTATTCCAGACTGCCAACATTGCCGTTTTTATGCGAAATTTAAAAAAAATTCCTGAGAAAAATGCAAAATAAATTCGTATAGGTAATTCCTTCTTAAAAATGACATTATAGTACACAAATAAAATTTATCAAATTAACAAACTGCAATAAAATTTCAATGATATCTTGTATACTACAGAGAATTTTTCTCCCTGCCAAGTTTATTACCACAATTACAATAGAACAAACAAAATTAAAATAAAAGGCTTATTACATACTATTTAAATTTTTAAATAAGAAGACATAAACAAATTTTTAATTTAAAATCCTATAAATTTATAGAGTAGAAATTTAAATGTATTTCTTTGTAATATACGGCGCAACCCGTTAATGATTAAATAAATAAAATAATAAATAATACGTAAAAAGACATAAACAAATTTTTAATTTAAAATCCTATAAATTTATAGAGTAGAAATTTAAATGTAACCCGTTAATGATTGAATAAATAAAAAAATAAATAAACAATACGTAAAAAGATCATTTATATGTAAAACTGGACTAAGGTAGTTGCACTTCGGCGATGCACCTCCGAACGATCGAAGAAAAGGAAAGGAGGAAAAGCTGCTAGTGTAGATACGGCGGCAGACTGGCTTGTATATGCGCGCCGAACCCCACATTCGCACCCTCTAACCCTTAGACGCACGCACGAACACACGCAACACGCACACACGTATTATACACTCAAACACACACGTAGACCAATTTCCTCGGCGCTCGTATAGATTTTCGGCAATTTCTTTATTCTCACCCAAAGTGTACCAAGGGCGCAACGTTCAGTCGCGTATTTTTCCAGGCCCCCCTTTCCCCTCCTGCGAGGGTTTTTTTTTTGTATGTTACACACGCGTAGATATACGCCATTTTGTCAGGATTTATGGGGCCTACGGATTTCCATTATAAGGGCAGCGCGAATGTGTTTCTTTTTTTCGTCGCTCGGACGGCCCCTTTTTTTTACGAGCCGCGGGAAAAGCCCGTGGCTCATTCGATTTTCACGTGGACGCTGCATTGTTTTCGTAAATCGTCGTGCTTAACGCGCCACTGTTGTCATCATCATGCGCGAATTTACGAATGGCAATATTTCAGTCGTTTCTTTGATGGGGACGAATTGCAGGCGTCGAGGATGCTTATTGCAGCGACGCGGTTAATTCATTGGTGATTTCACGGCAATTCCGGTGGTCGTTACTGCTTTGTTGTGGGGTAGATGCATATTATCGTATTCCAGCGTGAGAAACGCTTGAAGGAAAAATTAGATATTTTTTTGGATGATCTTTTATCCATATTTTTGTTTAACTAACATAGTTATATGTATAAATTAAAATTTTTAAAAACGAAGGAAAAGAATAACAAAAAAAGGTTGTTTTATTTTTATTTATTTATCTATTTATTTATTTATTTATTTATTAAGCACCATAGAGGATAAACAGGCCTATTTAAAATAAAAAGTAGAGCGCTGCGCATGTTTATGTTTTTGTTTGTTTATGAGCGCAATAATACTAAAATTGAAAAATAGGATACTAATTAATTTTTTTTATTTGTTAAATTTTGTTGTCTTTTGAAATTGATGGCTTCATTTGATTTATCAGAAACTTGACCAGTAAATCACTATTTAGTCCATTGAGTAATTTAGCAAAATTTATATAGAAAAGTAAAATATTTATAGTTTAGATGTATATTCAGGATATAATCTAATTGGATTTAAAACTTCCATACAGTAATTTAATTTAACTTTCTATACAAATAAAAACAATTATTTGTAATATTTTTCTTTGTTTATGTCGTATAAAAACTTTTTCCTCGTTTAATATTTAACAAATAAATATGTAAACAAATTTATAAAAATTACATTACAAAAATAAAAAAAAAATCACTAAAAACATCCCAACTTATACAAAGTTTTACAAAAATCCCCTTAATTAAATATTCCGGCGTTAAAAAGCGTGCAACACTATGATACTATTCCCATCGAAAAGAGAATCTCGCGACGAAATTGAAATTTCGATTTTATTTTTAGTTTTAATTAGGCCTTGACGCCATCGCGGTGGCTGTTGCACAAGTCAAGGCAAGTTGACGAGCACTCAGACTTCAGACTGGCTGATCAAAGAGGGTGAGACCGGAAATACCAACATCCCATATGAGCTAACTATAGATGTTATCATAAAGAACCTCCGACCTGCGCGTCTTATAAACATCTGGACTACACCCGCGTTCACATACTTCGTCTTACTTACTAATATTTTCCGCCAATTAAATTTTCCACATTTTCCTTGTTCGTCCTGAAATAGAATGTTTATACCGAAAAATTTTCATTTTCTAATGAAAAATCGGTAAATCGGTAGACTTAACTTTTTGTTATCTGCAACTAAGTATAATTAAGTGTATATTAAATTAGAAAAAAATTATTTAACAATTTAATAGTAAAAAAGGGTTGCTGTTTAACTATAAGTCTATACTGTTAATATTAATAATAAAATGTAATATTCTACTGCAATTGGCACTGATGAAACTTGAAATTGAGTTTTGTACAAGTTTTTAAAAACGAAACACATTTCCAGTGTAACAAACTTTAATAGTCTTTTTATACAAAATATTTCAGGCATTACGTGCATATCCTCTATATAATTTATGTGACTAATATATGACAATGATTGCAAGCTACTTATAAATCAACCACTCATTTAAGCTTAATTCTATGTTAATATAAATTTTATACTGTTCGTATTCATTTAAAAAAAATATTAATAATAATGTCAACAATATATTTCTTCAAAGATTTTTAAGGCTTTAAAAATTCCTATATAATACACTTTGAGAAATCGTTAAAGAAAGAGTTTCTTAAGTTTTACTAATTTTTCTTCTTTTTTTCATATAATTATATAAAAATTAATAATATTCTTATAATTAATAATATATTTTTAATTTAGGATGATCTTAAGTAACATTTAGGTTACATTTATAGTTGATTAATTTTAAAATTCTGCCATGACATTAGAAGTGTCTTCTAGTCTTTGGTGCTAAAATACCAGCGATCCGTCATTTTACAAGAGAATAAAAAAAGAAATGTTTCTGCAATGTGTCATTCGTTACAATATCGCCTTGACTCAGCAGCGGATACTAAGAACGCGATCTTGAATTCCGTCTGGCGCAGAGTGATATGGTTTATCAAAAAGCTAAGTGGATTATGTGCACTCGTTTATTCATCAGAATTTCTTGCATAAAAATTGATTCTTCATACATATGAAAATTAAGTTAAAAACAAAAATTCCTTCTTTTCGAGAATTTGCATACTATTTTCCTACGAAGTTTTTCCTGAAAAGATAAATTTAATGAAAATATATTCACATACAAGGAAGAATGTAGAAGAACATGTAATTACTACAAATTTTGCGGAATTCTAATTCAGGTCATATGTAAAAAAACGAGTGCACTAAAACAACTCGTGAATTCTCACGAGAAAAAACACCTGCTACCATGCGCTTAGCCCTTCGGAATGTTTAATCGCTCGGCGATGCCTGACACTCGACGCGTATTTTAACAGGTGCATACCTCAGTCTTTCCTCACGCGTGACGATTTTTTTTTTTACAGCGGAATTGAAATTTAAATATAACAACACTTTCATGGACAATAAATACAATGCTTATTCTAATAAAATAAAAGATAATAATAGTGTGTCTAATAATAAGAAAATTAAGTATGACAGAAAAAAACATATATAAGTAAATTATCGTAAAAAATTTTAAATAAAGGGACACGAAAAAGTGATCGTGGAGAGGCGACAGTAGTAAAAAAAAATATTTTTTAAGCAGACTGCAATTTTTCAATAACAACGTATTTATTATTAAAGAATATTATACGCTTATATGTTTTACGGTGTTTACACAGTCGACTAAATAAATGGATAATATTTCACAAAAAATAAAACCTCGCAAAATTGAGAGTTACACTATGTAAAATGTGTAATATTATATTTATACAAAAAAACATTTGCTGAATTTCATTGTACCTTTATAAAGCTTATGCGAGATATGGATCGAGACGAGACGAGACGATTTCCATGAGATCTCGTCTCGACTCGCAAATTTGCAAGCGAAACAGAAGAAGATTTCCTGATAACAGCAAGAATCTCTCACAAACGTTTGAAAAATTCTCGAGTAATTCTCGAGACTCAATATTTACAAAATTTGTTGACAAGAAAATCTTTAAGCTTTTCTCATCTCGCATAGGCTTAATAAATATATTTATTATTTATATAATAATAGAAACAATTACATATAGTTTCTTCTCAACTTTACATTTTACCGTAGTCGACTTACTATATAAATATAATCGAATCAAACTAATTTTTTTCTACAATTTCATTTTATACAGCTACGCCCTAAACCAACAGGAAATATCTTATCACGTGGATTACGTTATCTATTCATAGAAATATAATTAAGCGTTGTAAAGTCACATTTTATATCACGATTATTTAAGCTTGTGAAAGCACAACACAAACTTCGAAGATTCGGGAGTGTTTTAACAAATTGTAGGAACATTCAAACATTAACATTCTTTTTACCGTTGCCCTTTTTTATCCGGAATCACTAAAATAACTTAAATGTAAAAAAATATTATCGACGCTAAATTAATTATTTGTAATATTTTGAGAAGCAAAGCAATTACTATTTTTCAACATAAATAAATGTAATTTTGGATATAGATATAGAAAGAGTCGCGATGCACTATATATTATAATTCATCGTTGTTTTTCGTGCGCGGTATACGAAAATTATCATATGTTTCATTTGTACTTCTTTTTTTTATAGTAAAAAATATTAAAATTTTATACTATTTGTATTTGCTATTATAGTATAGAGAATTCCAATATTAAAGCACTTGATAATTATCTATTTGATATTGTGGATTCAGTCTAACTCGCATTTGGCTCTGACAACACATATTTTTTCATCTCACTATAACGATATCCTTATGTGTGTGATAATAACAATAGAATATTTTACTTCCACGTCTACAAATACGTTAGAATGTTAATACCATATGTATGTAATCACGCGATGTAATGTAAAATCACGCGATATTTTTTCTTCAAACATTCAATATTTCAAATATATTGTCGGGTGAATTCGTCGATATTGGTATAAGCTCGCACTCGAATTCATTAGCTATATATAGCAACAACTGATAGATAAATAAAGATACACAAGTAGATAAGTGGATTTTAATTTTACTACCCACTTCGTATATTAGAAAATTTAATCTTTAACAATGTTACTGACATATGAGAAAGCTTTCTATTTTTATTTTGAATTTAAAAAGTTATATTACCTATAAAAAAAGCAAATCGTTAAGAACTATAACATTTATTTACAAAAATTAATTTTCCCGAAATAACTATTTTTTTCTTATCGTAAAAGTAATCGTTTATACACGCAGGCATTTACTTTCAAATTACAACGAATAAACACGACAAATAACTTCGATATACAATATTTCAATTATTTATAACATTGTTATGCATTATTAAGATTTTTCTGTCATAGATTAGACATATTCATAATAAAATTGTCCAATAAAGATTCTATTTATAACATTTTAATGCTAAACTCTAAATTATTGAGACTACAAAATTTTCAAATACTTTCTAAAATGTCATTGCCAAATAGTTCAGTTTCAATATTAAATACTCTTTCTAAGCACTGGTGCGACAATTGAAGTATAATTGAGTGACTTTTACGAGTCATATATTGATTAATAAATTTGTATATCAAAAAGATCTTGATCTCACACGCATTCGTATACTTCCTCAAATTTGAAAAACAAGATGTGAAATATTGGAAGGCATCCTCGATGTCCAATATTTTACAAAATCTAAACAACGACCAGTGTAGCTGCAGAAAAACTCTATATAGCTTTATTGAAGAGTGTAATCCACTTAAGAGTGATAATTTTTCACACTTTCATCTTCTTCTTTAAACTAGAAGAGACTCGTCAGGTCTTGCTTAAAAAAATAAAATTCCTTATGCAAATCAGCATCATTAAATCTGTTTGACATCTCATTCCAACCAAGAATGATGACACCTGCAAGTTTAAATTCCAAATGGTTTAAACTAAAAACGTGCGGACCGTGGCACGAATCTGTTGTCTGCACATCGGACAATGAGTGAGCGACGGCGCGCAAAAGACGCAAGTTGATAAGTGACCGCAAGGAAGAAAGACGACCGCGATTTCCCTGTCCAAGCAAATCTTGCATAGATGAGCTTCTCTTAATCTTCGGTTTTCCTCCTCCAAAGAGGCTGTTTCAAGAATTTTTAATTTTAGTAGAGAAGTTGTATTTAAAATTAAGTATATAATTTTCATACTTGAGAGTATATTTGTTATTAAAAAATTGATTTTCTGAACTTACCGGTTCTGTCATCTTTATTTCTGCTTTTTTCCTCAGCCTCTGATTTACTGTCGGATTCAGCCGGCGCCGATGACGAAGCGGTGCTCGTTTGAGAATCATTTTTTGGTTGTTCATTACCTAAACTATTTTCGGTTTGTGAACTAGAACTACTACTGCATGCCTCTGCACTGATAATTTGATTCAACAGTCGAGTAAGCTCGTTTGAGGGGGAATCTGGCGTTCGTCTGTTTAATCTAAAATAAAATATAAAATTGCGTAAAAAATTAGCTAAAATAAGTTTTCTATTGTCAATTAAAGTTCAATTTATTTTTTAAACACACATGTTATCCTCCTCCGATAGTTGTATATGCGTAGCATCTTCGATAAGTTCGTCAGCATTTGCATAAGGTACTCCCGCTTGCTCCATTCTTCTTTTCAATGCCATTTTCACTCGTCCTACATGTAAACCAATTTCCAAAGCCATCTACAATAAGAAAATAAATTAATTTTAAAATTAATATATAATCGACAAATTTATAGAGATCGTGACGTATAGAATCATGCCACTAACCATAGCTGGTGGAGTGCCAAGTAATCTTTCTAATTCGGCATCCGACACTCGTCGGGGAAGCTGCTGTGCAGGTGCGATTGACGGAGATACAGGTGGTGTTACTGCAACGTCGGTATTATCATCAGGAACACTTCCGATTATCTATAATATTAAAAAATATATATATAAATACGATGTTTTAATAAAATATTATATCTTTATAAATTTTACTAACTGCAGGATCTATAGGAGGTCTGTTTTCAACGCACTCCTTAATGAATTCTTGACCTCGAACTAAAGCGACGTAGCCACATTTTGGAAACCATTTAGCGTGTTCTATCCAAGCGTCATCCGTTTCTTCCCAATTTCTCAGTCCTCCGTCGCAATGGAAACATCTTACTTGATCTTCCGTGCCTTTAACAGTGCAAAGACCTATATAATTTATTGCCAAACTGCAATGAGCAACCAACGACGTAGATATGGAAAACAAAATTTTGAATTGTTTAACTACGGTCAGCTTTCGGCACGTTTATTGCCCACGCGATCGGGTATTTATCTAGATTCTTCTTGATAAGCCGACAAAGCACTTCCTCATATGTCGTAAGCGAAAAAGAACGATCTTGCACTTTTTAGATTTTTGTTGTAATATTTAACAATACGTTTTCTCGTATATTTACAACATTAAATTTAAATTATGATAAACATTGTTATTCCTATTATAGACCATAAGAGCTTAATGACTTTAAGCACTATTTTTTAAGATTATTTTTGTTAGGTTTTTCCCTTTTTTTATAAGGGGGATTGGAGATTGGCTATAATGATGAACAAATAAATGAATGATTAGATGATTGACTAGACGCACAATTCTTACCAACATAATAAAATCCAGCATCGGCTAACATTTCTGGTGTTTGTCTCAAATTGGTGGGCCATCCTTGAAATGAGCGTAATCTGCTTTCGTAGGTAGCATGTTTTGGCTGTCTTGGTGCCGAATGATGCTGTATGCCTAATTCTGTGAAGTTAGAGGTCGTACCAGGCATTAATTTGACATTGCCTAATTCCACTTTTTCAGCTGATAAATCTGTATATTAATACACAAACCACATTATTTTCAAAATAAATGTATCATATTTTAAACCATTAAGGCAAACTAAAAAAAAAACTAAAACAAAAATGATTAATATTGCTTACAATTCCTAAAGCACGCAAGAAGTACTAAAGAAATTTTGTACAAACTATACACATTTTCAAGAAAGTTTAAATTACATAAAAAAATTAAAAAAAAGATCTTACAATCGACACTAGGAATACCTGAACCCATTCAGAATTCAGCGATAGTGACTTTTAAGCTAGCAAAATGAAAACTATTGATGGTTTGAGCAATTTTACAGATGCATGCAACTAAAGCTTGCCTTGCTCATTGACATTGCCAAAATAATTATATTTAGATTGCATCAATGTGGTTGGCTGAATGTCAATGAAGTTGGCTCAGGCATACACATGCTCATTTATTGCCTTTGCTCTTTGCAAGGTTAAGGTAGCATGCAAACTTTAACCCTGCTAATTTATGTGCCTCTATATTTTATATTTTGTTATAAAAAATAAAGGAAAAGTTGTTAGAATATATGTTATATGTTGAAAATGATGATAAACAACTTACCACCATCTTCTTCTCTTAAATAAAAATCACAATTGGGAAAATGTTCTCTATGTTCTCTGTCAGGATCGTCACCAGGTTCCCACATTAATACAACACCTTGACAGTAAGCACACTCAACCTATAAAAAAAAAATATTAATTATTTAATTACTCAAAAGCTAACTCTTATTGACTTATTTAAATATTTATACCATATCTCCTTGCTGAAGATAATAGAATCCAGATCTTGCCAATCTCTCAGGTGAAACGATGGCAGGAACAGGCCAATTTTCAAATGTATTTAGCCTATTATCAAACACTGTAAGGTCTGTCGATCCAAAATTGGGTCTTACAAAACCATTATTTTGACTAGCATCATTTTCTCTATTGGTTGAATTTCTCTCGTCGTTTGAGGTAGCAATTATTGCAACATTGCAAGTGGAAAGTGGATCCAGAACAAACGGACATTCTGGATTTGCAAGACGATGCTTAGCCATAGCTTGATCGCCGTAATTCCACACAGACACTATTGTACCGCACATAAAGCACTGTACCGCCTGTGCCTGCCCTGTATAAAAAAATCCAGCTTTAGCTGCTCTTTCAGCGCTGACGGCAGCATTGGCTGGCCAATCTCGGAATGTCTGCAGTCTGTTTTCTTCATGATTCATCTTCTCCGACTTTTATATTAGTATCTAAAAATATAACGGGTCTTTGTTTTGTACACTCCGATTGAATCTTGAAAACAACAAATGTCACATATTATTTGATACGTCTGAACAGAATTACAGCTCGAAAACAAAAACTTTGCAGAAATGTTATCAAACTCTTTGCACAAGTGAGCTTCAACTCACTGCGATGATTCAAAATCTATACATAACAAATGACAAGTATATCTCTCGCTGATAAGATCGCCGACCAATCAACATCCCCAAGATACAGGTATACGCATACGACAAGTACTCACAGTGCTTTAAAGCCCCCAAAAGACCTCTCGGATGATCGCGAGAACAGGTGTTTACGCGCAAACGTAAACCTAAACACGCGGGATCTCCTCTGCTCCTCTCGTTCCTCGCAAAAGTCCAAACTCCAATCAGCAGTCGACTTAAAAAATTGTATGATGGTTAAACCACAGCAGAGGCCTCTCCAAGATTACAGCAGTGATCGCAGTAACGACGGAGGTTAGCGGTGCTGGTGCAACGTAGTCGAGGTCGTCGTGTTTTATGCGAGTCCCACTTCGGCCGATCACCACCTGCTGCCGCACGCAGCGGATCGCGCAGTCCGCGAGAGATAAACAAAGCGCACGACTGAAGGTACTTACTTACGACGTCGTCTTCTCCGACATCACAGACGCGCGGGGACAGCTCGCACGCGTTCAGCTCTCTGCGGGGCCGAGAGTCCGAGACAATGCTGCCGCTCCGAAAAAGACCTCCCTGGGTCTTTCCCCCTCGCATACATACTCGCGCCGTCCTGGATGCTTATATATATAATAATGTTTTATCCTTTTTTCTCTCTCGGCGCTGCTCCCTTTCTCGCAGCTGCTCTGCACGTGTGTAGTGCGCCGCGCGCGCACGCGGCCCAAATTTATTGCGAGTCGAAAATTATAACATTTGCGGATGAGGGTTTCTGTACAATTATAAGTGAGCTGGGAGATAATTAGATATATATGTGTCTTATTTAATAGGCTGGCGTTATTCGCACCAAAAATCCACGTAAATACGTGAATATAAGCATTTTCCAATAACCCAAAGACCCAAATATCCACGTAAATACGTGGATATAAGCATTTTCCAATAACCCAAAGACCCTAAATCCACGTAAATACGTGGATATAAGCATTTTCCAATAACCCGAAGACCCTAAATCCACGTATTTACGTGAATTTTTGGTGCGAATAGTCACTCCGTATTTAATATTTTCATTTATTTATATGTCTTATTTAAAAGGAAGAGGTGCGCAATTTTTTTTTTTTTATTTTTTTTTATACCTGCTGAATAATAATATTAATATTAAAATTTTAATAGCTATTATTTATTACTAAAGTTTAATGTAACTTTTTCAATTTTAGAAGATGGCTGTTTATAGGTGTACATTAAATTGGTATATATATATTTTATATATTTTATTTATTATTTATTTATTTTGTTGTGTGATATATGTAAGAAAATTTGTATTTTAATAAGAGCAATTTTGTCTGTTTAATATGAAATAAATAAATAAAGTCTGCCAGTCTGGGACAACAATGAAATAAATCCTACATTTTTTATTTTCTCTGATATATCCCTTTTATTGCTGAATTACTTATTAATAGTACTGCTTAATTAAAAAACTATTAATAAATAAATTAGCAAATAAATAATTATTCTAAGTTATTAAATAAATTATAATTAACAAATAAATAAATAACTTCTATGCCATTCTATTCTACTAATAAATAGAATAGTGTAAGTGTGTGTGTAGCTCGGCGTAAGGTGTATATTCTGATGAATGTACGAAGACCCTAATGAACAAAAAGCCCAAAAGTCTGCCAAAACTGCAGTGTTTGGCCGGAGTGTTGGGATTCTGATAGTCTGTGCTGATTGGTTCAGACAGCTGTGAGCCTATATATTGGGGGAAGGAGGATCCTGCTCCGAAAAGTCGTGATTACTGTGCGCATACGTGTATAGGTGTAAACAAGGCGTTTTGTAGGTTAATGCAGCGAGCCTAGGAGTCCTGCACAGTCTGCTACATTTCATTTGTTAAAAACTTGTTGATTTTTTCATTATGGCGTAAGTAACATTTACTTTTGTGCATTTCATTTGTTACGTTTGTAGTGAATTCATTCTAAATCTTTTGCTTACAAAATTTTTGAGTTGTTTCCTTTATCACGAGATCGCGACATATGTTAGATTTTAATTATCCTTTTTTTTTTTTAGAACACATTTAGATTGATGATTTACAGTATTCTCAATTTGATTTTTATCGCAAAACTAATGGATGGTTAACTACAAACGTATAAACTAATTTTGGAGTAGTATGCATTAATGTAAATAAACATGCAGATTATGCTTTTGATTGGCTCATGATGCTTAAACATTTTTTTTTTTTCAGGTCAAAAGTTACATTTAAGATCACATTGACGTCTGATCCAAAATTGCCGTTCAAAGTGTAGGTTTTGTTTATTCATTTTTATACAAAGAATCTATTGTCAAGACATGCTTAACGTATTTTTTTGAGTAATAACTAGGACTTTTTTTTTACACCGTTAACTCCAAATTTAATGCTTTAAATTAAAAAAGCAAACATGGACAAACAAATTAATGAAGCATTGAAAATTATTGATGTTTATTGTGAAATTCATGAAAATCCAGAAACATTGAAAGATATGGAACCTCACCATGTGAATAAGTTTATAGAAATTTCTGTAGCTATAGAAAAAATTATACAAAAAGTTCAAGAAGAAAAAAAAGAAGCAGAATTTGAATCTCATTTAAATGCAAGTTTGCAAGAAAATAAAAGAACCGTGGTATACAAATGTTCAGATTTAGCAAAAGCCTGTGATAAAATGTTGGTTTTTTTATTTAAAACTGATACTGTTTCTGCTCAGTTTGTGGATGAATATCTAAAACAGTATATGTATATTCTCGGCAATGACAGACTGGAAGCCACAATGACTAAAATGAATCGGGAAGCACTACAAGCTAATGCTATATTCAGCATCTTAAAAGGTATACCGGAATGCATTCCAATAATATCTCAAGAAATAACCATTAAAGTTTGTGAAGACGATTTGAGAAACAATAAAGAAAAGTCAGTTATTGAAAGAATAAAATCACTCTATGATGAAGATCAAGTGGAGACACTGATTTACTTAGCTTTTGGATCTCAAGTTGAATATGGGTTCAATCCATTGATATTAAATTTCCTTGCTGAAAAATTAGAAACATACGATATGAAAGTATATAAAGCCATGAGGCATTGTAAAAAAAAATACATATTAAAAGTATTGGAAGACAATAAAAGACTTAAAACCAGCTACATAGATGCAACATTTTATGTGGGAAGAAACATGGAAATAGATGAAGAAAAACGATGGATTACAGATACAGGATTCACTTACAAGCAACTAAAGAGTGTTATCAAAATTTTGCTAAATGGTTCAGAGGATCTGTATTATACAATAATCGAGAGAATAAAAGTAGCAAAAGAATTAGATTCTGTTTGGAATGACATTGAAAACGATTGTATTTTATAATGTTTAAAAACCTAAAGTGCTTTTAAAAATATTTTTTTATTTTTAAGAAATTAATGTGTGTTGTACCATACCACAAGGACATGTGTATGCTAAAATAAATATTTTTAAAAAATAGTTAAAAAGGTATTACTTTTTATTGCATGTCTTGACACATAGGATTCAAAATATTTTTCCTTAAGTTATTATTGAGTTCTTTCTTAATTTCTTTGAATTATTTCAGACTAAGCGTACCAGATAATACACCATTTACAGCTGTATTAAAGTTTGCAGCTGAAGAATTTAAAGTTGCTCCAGCAACTTCTGCCATAATAACTGACGATGGCGTAGGAATTAACCCACAACAAACTGCTGGTATTAATTCATTTTAGTTCAATTTAAAAGATTGCATGTAACATAAAAAAAGAATTAACACAAATAAAATTTAATTTTCAGGCAATGTATTCCTGAAACACGGCTCAGAACTAAGGTTAATCCCAAGAGACAGAGTTGGACAAAGTAGTTGATTCATGATAAAAGATAATTTTATAAATGTTAAAAGAATATTTTTTAAAAATAATATAACTATATTTATATTTTATCCATTTTTTATGTTTTTTATTAAATTTCTTTTGAGAAAAATTTAATTCGAACAAAAATATAATCAAACCATTTGTATGAACATTAAAACGAAAGAATAATAATATTATTATTTTGATTTGACATTCCAAAATGACTTTTTCATTAAAACCATGGGAAAGCAATAAAAAACACGACATTGGAGTAGAAATATTTTTTATAAGTGAATTACATATAAGGTATAAGATACAAAGACCTAACTACATCATAATCTCATTAATATGATCTCATCTGCAGTTAATGATCAAAAACCGCATTTACCATTTTTTTTTTATAAAAGCACTTGCGCTACAAAAGTATGAATTTTCCACTTTTTTTTTAGTATAAAACAAAGCTGAATAAAAAATGTTGTAATTTAGATAGATACAAAGTGACGCTTTGTATTTGCCTCTCATAATCTCAATTATGCATAATTACGTAAAATCTAAGTCATTCTAAACTGAAATGACTGTAAAGTAGAGCTGCCTCTCAGTCATGGATTGCATAATCAAAAGGTTTCCTTTTTTGGCACCTAATTGGTACGGTGGTCGATTAATTATGGCTTTCTCTTTTTCTAATAAAAAATCTACTGCTTCAAAATGTTGAACGTTTAAAAGTACGGGTAGAAATGGATATCAAAGACTCGGAAATACCAGGAATGTTTGGAGCACTTTAAGAGTTGCACATGGCACTGTTACAGTGGTAACCATTATTTTTTTTTTTTCGACCTTACAATTATCTTGAGTGTAAAAAGGTATATAAGTTTTATCATGTTCGTAGCAAAATACGTCGTAGCAAAAATGTGTCAGTACAGCGAGTGTAAAATAGAATTTTACTAAACATCGGCATCTTTCGCTACTGTTAAATTGTCGTTACTTTCCGTTTAAGTTCAGTGTGAAAAATCTTCGAAAAATCTTCCGTAAGTTCGAATGAAACATCTTTTTACTCGTTTCATCGATAATAGCTTTAAAACAATAAAATATCATAAAATATTACAAATCGATAACGAAAAATGCCTAAATATGTCCTCCGTCTCGCAAACATGTTTTCCTTTAGTCGTAAAGTTTGATCGTATGCATACTCAATTCATTATTTCTACCACTTACAATAATACTTCGCTTATCTTTAGCCTAAAGTGTGCGTTTAGACTTGGAAAAAAAAAGAAGAAGAAAAGTAAATACTAAATGACTCTTTCCTTCAAAACTCTCTCGTAACGCCAGTACTTGTGTTCATTATAATATATCTCACGCTTGATACAACTTTTCTCTACTAAAGTTTCGATATAAATCTTAGGTGGAGTTTACTTTATTTTTTTTTTAATCTTCTCTTTTCGCTGTCATACGATATTCGGTGTTTAATTAAAATTATTTATCAATATAGAAAAAGACTTGTTCAACTTCATCGATAGCGCATCTGTCTCTTTGACAACCGAACAATATATAGATTCACTCGGTCCTCCATTTCATCTTTCTCGTTACTTTTTTTTTCTTTTTTTTTTTGTCAACTAATCGCTAAAATGTACTTTTTTAGCCCTTGACACGTAATACTATGCTGTCAGTATCAGATTAGGCATTAATAGAAGGATCCTATAAGAAACATTTTCCAGACTAGAACTATCATCACGATTGCTTCCTTCGACTCTGAGATATTATTTACTTATTAGTCGCTTCTGCACTGTCCACTTTTTTCTCTGTTCTCAAGCACAATTAAAAAACAGACGCCTTTTTTTTTTTAGTTCTTCAATAAAATTCGCGCAAAGAAAAAACGAATTCTTATCACTCAACATACAAATACAAATACGTCGGTTCTGCTTAATTAGTCGTATTCGCAAAAAAAATTGCGAATGGAGCGCAAAAAACGTTACAAGAATAAAGATCGACTAAATTATTTATATATATTAAATTAATATAAATAGGAAATATGCTTACGGTATAACGAGCAAATATTCACGTAACTTTGGACAATTCCATACCTTTGCACAAATATCCCCTGGACATAAAAAATGTCTTTTCTTACAAAAATCGTCTTCTGTTAAAAATCTCATTTAAAGTTGTCTCGTACAACATTTAATCATCCTGAAAAAGACAAATTAATTTTATTAATTCGGGAAAATAAATAACTTAGTAAATAACAAATAAAATTATCATTGCAATGAAATGTTAATGTAAAAAAGAATCATTAATTTTTACTTCATTTACAATGATTTTGGTTTAGTGGGAGCATTACCCATTCGTGCTCTTCGACACCCTCCATATAATCTTGTTCCAGTGGACATGTAATTACGTCCCCCACAAGGTTGCTCAATTTATTTTGTATCTAATACATACAACATCAAAAATCACAATCAACGACAGTACAACAATATCATGCATAAGAAATAAATAATTAATTATTATTACAATGATATAATAATAATTATATAATACAATTGCATCGTGAAAGTCTGTACAAAATTAGTACTGTACATCATTTCTTATAGATAGAAGAAATAAATTTAATAAAATGATAAAAAATTGTCATTAATTATTTATACATGATGAATAATAAAACACATCATGCATGTAATTAAAAACTTGAAAAAAAAAAACTTACATCAAGCTGTTTTGCTCTGAGATCTGAATGATACCCAGATAGTCTGTTGTAAGGCTGAGACGCAGGTATTTTTTCTGAATTTTGCTTTGCTGAAACTGGTGCAGTCACCACTGCTTGTCCTTGACTTTCAGTCACTGAAACAAAATCGTTTAATTAAACTGATGCTAATAATTAAAGAACAATTATTTTTGCAATACTAACAGTTATCCATTCCTGGTGGTTTAAGACTGACTCTTTGCGCTGGCTTGTTGGCTCCACCAAACCACTCTCTTGACGACATTGATGACTTCCATGTTGTTTTAGTGGGTGGGAATAAATCATCTTGGAAAAGTTCACTCTGTAAACAAGGACAAGGTTTAAAATTTGTATTAACTTCGTACAAGTTATTAATCATAAAGATTATTTTATAAGTACTGTGTCAACTTACTTTGATTCTGGGCACTGTAAAGCTTAGAGGCTCTATTGTATTGTTTGTCAATCTCAATGCTGAAGCAAATTCAACGCTTGCGACATCGCATTTGTTTTTTGGTAAAAACGATAATCCTTGATGCAAAGAGGCGCAGCGGTGATGGCTTAACGGGCAAATGTGAGGAGCCTCTTCTGTCACTTCAAATGCGTAAATTGTTGAGTCGCCCTAAAACAATAGCATATTTACGTAAAATATTTGTATTAAATAATACAATCGCTTGTAAAATATGCCAATCCATAATCGGTATTATTAACTCACTCGTCCAGTGAGGAATAGGGTAGAGCTGTCCTCGTCATAATATGGCATCAGAATCGCCGGCGAAACATCAAGTCCGACGGTGTTTAGTGGAGCGTTTAGATTATCTGCTTTAAAGACCATGATTTGTCTTTCTGACACCCTGGAAAATATCGACATTGTTAAATATTATTATACATTAAATTACAATCAACACAATTAATTTGAATGCTTGTCAACTAACTTATCGAATCCCATGACAACAAGATAGCGTCCATCCAGAGCCCAGACGACCCTTGCTCCTCTCGTACCAACAGGCCCCTTGCCCTCCCTAATTGGTGTATCACTGCTTCTCGGTTTGTAAATTCGGAGCTTTCCGGCCTTGCAAGCAGTTGCAAGATACTGACCGCACGGCGACCATGCCAAGCTGAATATTTGGTCAGTGTGGCCTTGCAAAGTGATCTGACTCTTGATCGATTCACCAGATTTTAGCGGCTCCAAATCCCAAATCTTAACGGTCATGTCATACGAAGCTGATGCGAGTACGTCTTCCGCAAGAGGATGAAACTTGATGAGATAGATCTTATCAGCGTGAGCCTCGATTGTATAGTTGGGCTCGTTTGTCGGTTCGGTTAAACCACTGTTTGGTATTTCCCACAGTCGAATCATCCCATCGTCGCAAGCTGCGGATATTCATACATTATAATAATTCGTGTTCTAATTAATATTATAATTAGTTGTATGATAATAAAACTAACCAACTGCAAGGCGTTGGTTGTCGAATGGATCCCATTGAAAGTCCATGACTGTCGCTCCATGCACTAAAGCCGGCATAACACCATCAGGTAGTCTTCCTGTTTTCTTCAACTCCAAAACAGCAATTTTTCCGCCAGGGCCACTTAAAGGCACTGCCACTCTATCAGAATTAGCTAATAAACAGTAACAAATAAAAATTTTATTATTTTTATAATTCAGAAGATGCTCTTCGCTTACTGATTTAATAAATTCCTTAACACTCACCATGAAATCCATCACACTCTCCAGATATCTGACGACTAATATTGCGAATGTTTTCTATATGGGTCGATTTGTGTCCTGGAGTACCCTTAAGATGTCTGAATTTGGATACTCTTCCTACAATTGGAGAATATATACGAGAGTTAATACTTATGAAATTCTAATTGATTTATTTTTAACAAAATTTTGTTAATTACCAAAGACCGTAGAAGTTCTTTTAGGAGTTGGCGTAGCGATGGGCTCTGGTTTCTCCAGCCTCGGATCCATACTTTGTTGACGTAGCATAGGAATCACCTTTTTCACCTCGTCCTCTTTGATAATATCACTTTTCGTTTTGAACGAATCTCTTCGTCTCATAGACGTTGGTGATCCCATCGCTTTCTCCGCCAGATTACCGTCGGTCACCGACGTGGATCTATTCTCGTACAGTCTACGCCGCTCAGCGATAGAATTTCTATTAGAATTTCCTCTTTCAAAGTTACCGGAATCCTCGTTCTCTGGAGATTCGTCCTTCACCTTTAGAAGTAAATAAAATACATCATTTAATTATTACCGTAATTTTTTAAATGCTAAATTAATTTACATAATTGATACGAACTTTAACTTCGAACAAGCGACGTCTTTCAGCAGTACTAGGTGTCTTTGGCTTGTAGCCAGAGTCGCTGGAGTTGGGATCCTCCTCGATGGAACTGGAGTCGCTCTTGGCAGCCTCGGAATCTTTGCGCTCAGCTTCGTAGGTGGGTGACTTGTCGACGTCGTTGTTCGCCTCCTTCGCGTCGTAGCCGTCGTTATTGACGTGGCCGTTGCTATCGCTATTCGGCGCCTGCGGTACCGAAAACACCTTATCAAATGAAAACTCCTGGCTCGCCGACTTAGCCTGGAAGGGCTTAGGTCCCAGTCGAGGCTGCAAAACAAAAGATCAAGCGTAAGGGACTCGTCGAGGGAAATAAACAGTTCTCTTTCTGAAAAAAATAAAGGAACTAATAAAAAAAAAATAGAAAAGCTATAACCGCTAGAGATGGCTAAGCTCGACGTCACGCACACTCACACATTTACACAATTATCCTAAAAGAATCGCGTTTGATTAATGAGAACCTAGAAGAGGTATAATTCGATGGTAGACCTTGTATCCGCCGATGACGTTCGGATTGACCGGCGTGACGACGGAGCCAGGGCTCGGGGTGGTCCTGGGCCGAGCGACCGGTTTGGGCTCATCCTTGACGCCCTCCTCGGACAGACTATTGGCCCTGGAAGAACGCGGCAGCGGCTTCGGCGGTACCGGCTGCGAGCTTCCGTTTTGCATCTTCGATTTCTCGTCCTCTAACTTGTCGATCTCCGCCTTCCTGTATTCCTCGCGCTCCTCGTTTATGTCGTTCTTCTCCGGCAATGCGTCGTCCTTCTCTGGTATTATGTAAGCTTGAGCTTTGCTGTAACCCTTTGGAGTTGACATTGCTATGGCTTTCTGCTGGCGCACTTCCAGTTTCACCTCCTGCTGATTATTCTTTAAACTGGTCAGATTTCCACGGTGCACCTGGAGAGATGGTTTTAAAATTAGTTTGGAGTAGATGAAAGCAGTACTTGAGTATATCAAGTATATCGAAGATGCAAAATTGTTGAATATTTGTTCAAGTGAAAATTACTCGTTTCGTACAATAATTCAAATTTCTTTTTAACAATTATTTAAATTAGTAAACGAGTAATTCCTCTTTGTCAAAACAAGCGTGTAATAACAGTAAAAAATAAAATAAAAATGAGGATAGTCTAATGGTTTCTATTTTACTTACGCAGGGAATTTAAAAACTACTGATCATCAGTGCCAGGTATCTCAACTGAGGAAAATACAAGTAAACTACAAAAATTATAACGGATATCTGAAAAGTGAAAGAAATAAAATAAATGATAACATGTACGAAAAATCTATGTGCCAAAGAAAATAAAATACTCCAAAAGTTCACAGCAACCGAAAGACAGGTGAAGTTCGTGTTTAGCGATTGGAACTTCGACACGTTAATGAACAAGCATCGCTTAAAGCTAAACTGCAAAATACTTAAAATAAAAATAGTGCCAACAAGTCATGATTCATATATAAAAATTACATAAACAACAAAGTATAGTAGTAACAACTAAATACACACATACTCACACACATTCTTGTAAGAGCGAATGTTAAATGAAAAAAATTAAGAATGAAACAGGTGAAAAAATGAAAAAAATAAATAAAAATAACGCTAGCATCGAGCATAACTTGAGTTCTTACCGTAATTGGTTCCTCTCCTTTGCTTCGTTTCGCCGGGTCTAACGATATCTTGGGTACAGGTAGATCATGACCCTGTATCCAAGCTGCTGCCGTGTTTTGCGCTATGCAACCAGCTGTTTCGGGATAAATATCCGCGTGGAAATCTCTATATGTCTGCAATTTAATTTTAATTTTTGTTAATTTCAATTTTAATTGTAAGTTCATTGCCTTTTCATAATTTTTTTTTTTTTTAATTTTTTGTTACCTTTCTTGGAACTTGATACATAATAGGAATGACCATGGTTGACGTCAGTTGAAGAACTCGATTAACTTCTGCCTGCATCACGGTTAATGCTCGTTTCGGAACCAAACAAACTCCTTTAGTTTGTTCGCCGCTGTGACGTATTCCTTCGACTAAATATGGATCCTTGTCCATGACCTCCATGTACATAATTGTAGTGTCTCCTTTACCAGCAAGGAAAAGCATGTTTGTATCAGGATCGAATAATGGCATCAAAATTCTAAAAAATTGACAGATAAAATTAGTTTTAAAAATCAAAGGTTTCCTAAATATTTGTTATAAATGATCTAAAAATAATATATACCCTGTGCTGCAATCAAGTTCCAAAGTTTTAACGGGATCGTTTAAATTTCTTAAATCACGAATATACACTTGTCGAAGTCTAGCAGCGTCAAAACCCGTCGTTAATAGCCGGTCACTATTACCCAACCAAACGATTCTTGAATCCTTGATACTTTGATGACTAGGAGTAGATTGCACAATATTTTTTGCAGCACGAGGATCAATGATCCTGACTTGTTTATCCTTGCAAGAAGTGGCAAGTAATGTACCATCTTGTTTCCAACTAACTGATTGAATAACTTCCTTATGCTCGTTATTAGCTGTTAAAAGAAATAAAAGTTTAAATATAAATATATCTAAATATAATAATCTTATATATACAATATATAATTATCTTGAATATTTCAAAAATATCAAGAAACACTTACAAAATAATTCTTTTTGAGATAGAACATCCCAAAGAGATAAATTTGTATATGAAACAGTTGTTAATAGATGCTCTGCGCAAGGATGCCAACGAACAACTTCAACTCTCCTCTGACGATGTGAAAAGGTACACTCTGGATTGCAAAGTGGTTCTTCTAATCCAGCTTCTGGTATATGCCATAATTTTACCTAATCATGTAAAAACCAAATTTAGTATTTCCTAAGTATATTTATTTTGTAAAGAACGTAAATGTTAAGAATTTTGTACCAAACAATCCTGGGATCCAGTGGCAAGAAGACCATCATGGAATGGAGAAAATTCCATATCCGTCACGGTATCTCCATGAGCATGGAGTAAAGGCATTGTTTTACTTTTTCTACCACAGTCTTCCAATGGTAAAACTGCCAGACTAGAACCTGCAAAAATAGATAAATTAAGATTAAAAATACAAAAAAATTCAATCAATTCAGTCCATATGTAAATATGTATCCTCTTTAAAGAAACAAAAAATATTTTAGAAGCAAATGTTTTATATTCATGCCAATCCTCTGTTATTTATAAAGTATTGATTTTCTTTAATGGCACAATTCTATATATAACTCTTTCAAGAAAAATTTTTTCAAAGTAGAGAAGAGGCATTGTTTTTTACCATTGTGATCGACATTAAATGCCATAAAGGCAGCAGAGGCTGCAATATTGTTCCCATAAGTTTGATATGATCCAACGCAAATGTCACGGATGCATGCTTCAGGCTTGGGCACAATTGGCGTAGCATTTTTATACTTTGATGCCTTGAATCTCCACGCCATGATGTTGCCTTTTACTGCTTTTGTTTCCTTGTTAGCTTTTGTGCTAGTGAATCATGTAATCTGAAACAAAATGAAAGGAACTGTGAAAACAAATTGATCATTGTCAAACTTTTTATTGTTTGGTTACATAAAAACTGTTCAAATGCTTCCTTTTTCAAGGTCTACATATTTTTTTTATTTTATATTTCAAAACAAAATCATTGTATAAATGTAATTAATATAATAATCGAATTGAATAAGGTTGAATCAAGGAACTTTTTATTTAATGTTTTATATTTTAAAGATTATTGTTTAAACTAGTTAATGACTATCTAATACAAGCTGTATTATATGTTATAAACTATGTAAAGGACTTATAGAGTTTATCAAAATTATAACAAATAAATAAATATTACAGTAAAATTATAAAAAAAAAAACTTGTCACTATTTTAACATTAATAGTTATTATAAAAATTACATAACTTTCTTGTGATCATTATTAAACGTAACTCTGACATCCTAAAAAGTTGAATAAAAAAACCTCACGCATTTCATAATGTTAAAAATTAAAAAAAAGCACCTTTCACTGATTCCACTTTAATCAATATACGACTAAGCAAACCGTACACTTTACAATCACTAAGAAACAAACTTTCCCCTGCGAACAACAATCAACTCCTCTGCTTTAAACAATATCACCAAATAAAACGTCAATAATCCACCCACACACTCTCGATCCATCAAAAAAGACAAACAAACAAAAAAAAAACAAGTAAGTACAATAGAACACACTGCCGCGAAACTCGCAAATGTGCCCGCTGTAGGTGTCCAAGTATACGAGCGTATCCAAAACGCCGCAGCGAGCGCAATAAAAAAGAATAAAAAAACGAAGCGAAGCGCGAGAGAAAGTCCTCGATCGTCACCGCCGGGGCATTTAAAGGGAATCAGCCGCTTACATAAAAGGGACGCGGTGCTCTCGAGGGCATCTATAATATGCCGTTAACGCGGCTCACCGAAGCCGTGCCCCGCGCGGAAAATCTCGTCGCTTACGTGACCAACGCCGGGGGTGCCGCTCGACCAATATGTGTACGATACATACGTGCCTCTACGAATATATACGCGCCGCGCGTTCCACCCTCGGCAGGCCGCGGAGAAGAGACTCACCTACTGCAGGAGCATCGACGTCGAGGTGCGTGCAGCTGCACTGATCTCGGCGCGCTTATATCACTGTTTTAATTATAAAGTATCCAACTATATATCCAGTCTCGAGTGCGTGTGCCTGCGCGTGTGTGTCCGTGTCCTGCGGCGACTGCACGGAAAACAAAACAAGAGGCTAGTAGCGGGCTGCGGGCGGGCGGCACTTTATAGGTGTGTCGTATCGCGCGTATATATGTGTATATATCTGTAGTGTGTATACGCCAATATACGTGCAGATACACGTACAGTATATAGGAGATATTATCTGACAGCCGGAGCCGGAAACGGGAAGCCTCCCCTTTTCACTGTACTCTCGCTGCGTCTATCTCACTCGCTCTCGCGCTTTTTGTCTCGCCTCCGCGAGCAGTTGTCGCCAAGTTAGTCCTTTGCCTTTCTCTTCTCGCCTTTTGCCGAGAGTGCCCGATTATTACCGCTGCGGTTACGGTTTGGTGACCGTCGACGCGCCAGGAGTCTTCGCACGACGACTGCTGCTGCGCTTTTTTTCCGCTGCTCCGATAATCTTCCGCTACTTTGTTTTGAAAATTGCGGTGGTGTGTATTATACTTATAAGTGGAGAAGATTAAAATCGATGCTATTCTTCTTTTTTTTTTTTTTTGTTTAAGTACTGTTTAGGTGTACGTGCAGTGGATATTGTTGCGTGTGTTTATAGGTTCGCTACTTGCGGCTGACTACAGTCGAATACTTACTACTGCTTACTGCTCCTTTTAGTGTATATACTCCTGCCAGTGGGACAATCTTATATGTAATAACTTCGGTATCTTTAATTATTTCACATCTTTCCTCAATTCTCCTGTACAATTCTCACTTAAACACCTATAAGAAAATACAATAATATAGTTTAAATGTTGCTATAATTCTATTTTATCGGAATCTTCGTTCAATCATCAACTTAAAACTCTTTAAATTACCTTTTTTTTTTAAAAAAAAAAAAGAAAAACATAAATAAATAATGTAACTATCCGAAGATAATACAAAAAATGGAGTATTCCTTTAAAAAAGGTGCAGAAAGCAAATGAATAAACGCGAACACCACACGGTGATAGCAGCCGCGATAGTCCGTAAGTGACGGTCAGGATGGCTCGGGCGTCGCTCGCAGCTGGAGGGGCGAAGAGGGGGGTGGGGAGCACGTAGTACCGGGAGTATCGCGGTCCTTGTCACCGGACACAATGGAGCGACTCCGCCCGCCGCCGGAAAATGTATCACCGACGCGCGAGCTGCGTGACGACGATCGCGCGCGGAGAGGGAGACCCTCGATGACGAGGGGGGCCCCCCCTCTCGACTCACCGATTTTTACGGGGGATATTGAAAAAAATCCGACCGAGGGTTGCTCACACGGCCGGTTCTCTCGTGGAAAATTACTGACAATAATGGGTTTCTTTATTCTTTTGTTTCTCCTTTTTTTTGTATAAATTTTTTATGGCTTTTTTTTTGCTGCGATGAATAATTGTTTTTTTTTTTTTTTTTTTTTTTTTCATAAGGGGAAGAAAGTAAGTACGTAAATACCGCTTTATATTCCTGCATCAATGTAAAACGGTATTGAATTTTCACCACCGCTAGGCGAAAAATATAGTATATACTTACACGTTACACCCCGGTAGAAAGTGGTAATGTTAAAATTAACGTTGAAAATCAATGTTGACGTGGATAAAATATTTGGATTTACATGCTAAAAGAATAAAATCACTATTATATGATTAACAAATTATAATTAACAGTATTATAATTAACACTAAATTATAATTAACAAATTATAATTAACAATAAATTAACAAATGATAATTGCCATATGATTAACAAATGATTATCATTCGAGAATTATTCTATAATGGTATGATAATTATCATTTGAGATTCATTTGATAATCGCACAATAATCATTAGAGGATATTTTGATAATCATTTGATTTTTTTCAACATTATTATATGATTATCAAATAATTATTCTGATTATCATTTGCTAATCATACGATAATCTTATGAATAATACACATTTTAAGAATGTATCTTAGGATTATCAAATGATTATGAAATGGTTATTAAAAAAATTATGTGTTATTTTCTTTTAAAATTGTGTCTTATGGAACGTCATCTTTTATGTCATTTACTTTTTACTAACACACAATTTATTTTAAAATAGATTAAAAATTATTTAGGAAAATAAAATAATTATTAAAAAATGTAATAATTATTTCATTAATGTATTACAGATGTTAAACTTTTTGCATGTAGACAGCATAACGCTTTAAATTTTAGCGCCATTTGACCGGAAACGCAATCATAATCAAATCGCTTTTTAAATGCTTTACAGCATCCTACCAGTGAATTAAAGAAATTAAAAAAGAAATAAACTAAAATTGGGAATTTCATGAAAAATTACACACATTTAAACAAAAATCTAACGCAAAGCTAATCCCATTTGACACAAGCAGTTGGCCTTTCCAGGCGGAAGTACGTGGAAGCTCAACTTAAATGCGATAACATTCTTGTTCCCTCCCCTAAGCCATTAAAACGAAGAAGAAGAAGATAACATTCTTGGAAAGTTGAAATATAATCTTCTAGATTGAGACTTTATGGTGCAAAAGAAGAGAATTAGTTATTATTAAGAGTTATTTATAGTTACATTGTAATAAGAATTCAGAATTGGCTTGAGGCTGTATAACTCTAAGAAGAAAAAAGAGACCTTATACAGAAATAAAAGAGTGAGAACCATTTGCTATTTTAGTTTTTGTTAATTCTTTACATATTTTTACATTGCGAATAAAGAAATGGACGTGAAGATGAAAGAACTGGAACGGTTAGATAATGAATTCAAACTTATGGAATTAGCAGATACTTATAGGATTCTACACCCTGGGGCCCCTACCACAAAAACTGGTTGGTCTGATGAAAAGTTACAAGCCTACATTGACATTCGTGCATTTCCAGCAAATCAAAATGATGAAGATGCAGTTAAAGCTACTTTAGCTGCATTTTGGTATTATTGGATACACGGATCATATCCTAACAAGTCTAGATTAGCCTCTATTATAATAAATACAATTTTACTATCTATAGTGCCTAAGAAAGATAAGTTAGACATAGAGTATTTAATACCGATCAAGCCTCATGAAGAAGAAAAACAGGTTAAAAAAGTTCAAGCAGAATTTGAAGCAGTTCCCCTTAGTGATCTGAAAGATTGGGTTTATGATTCAGTTAGTACAAAATTTCGTGTACATAAAGATCATTACCAGAAATTCGCATCATGGGTAAAAGATACCCTTCTGAAGAATAACATCACCAGTCCAGAGTATATAACACTAAGAAAACTGACCTCAGTTTTATCACTAATGTGCTTAAGAGCTACTGTAAAGCCTCGGACAACATTCGAAAATTTAATGTACAGGAAAGATATTATCTCTAACATTCAGAATGTTACTCTGATGAATACTGAACCTCTGTTTGCTGCTCCCTGTAAATCATTTGTAAATGACCTATACGATTATGGCGGGATGAATAAGAATGATGAAACTATCCAAGAGATCATGGCACTCGTAGTGAATCGCTATACTCAAGAGAAATTGAAAGCACACAATGCAAATATGCACATAATTGAATTGTTTAATTACAGCTGTCTAGCGGCGACAGCCCTTAATGGTCTTGCCTGTATTAAATACCTCCTAGATATAGAGAAAACTTTTCCGAATATAAAACTTGCAGATCTCGGTGCATGGCTTAATAATGATGAGACTAAAAGCTCTTGGGATAAGATTATGCGCTTTTTAAATGAATGTAATAATAAGGATAATTTTCAATATTCTTCACACTGGTGCAGATTGATAAACGATGAATATTATTCTGATCTTGCTCCTGAACGGATTGCTATGGTGATTGTATTCCTTGCTGGAATAGTGTCTAATATACCTGGCAACGAAGGTGTATGGGAATCAGCTTGGGCAAAAAAATTTGCTGATAGGTTGCCTCAGTACAAGAAACTTGGGATGGATGCTTATAGGATCTTAATATTTAGCTGAATGTCTGTAAACACTATATGTCTGTCTGTAGTTGTAGCTGCATGATGTCTGTATTATTTTATAAATGAATGAATAAAATTTTGAAACAATTTACAAGTTATTATTTTTCATTACTCTATCAGAATTAGAAAATACAAATGCATTTGTACTGTATACAATTTTTAATAACTATAGCATTAAATTTACACTTTTACAATTGCATTTTTTTTAAACAATACTTTTAAAGAAAAAGAAAAGAAATCAAAATCTGTATTATTTTTTCAAAATGAATACTTTCAAGTGATTACCCAATCATTTGCATTTATTTATGTGCAACTATATAGGATTTAGATTTATATGATGAGTGTAAATTATTTAAACATTATTCATATCAAATAAAATTTTTAGAACAATATAAATTTTAAAAATAAGAATTAATCTAACAAAATTACTTTAGATTATTAATTTATTTCTGTTAATTATTCATTTCTTTCTGACATTTGAAGTAGTTCATAAATAACTAATACTATTGTCAAGTATTAATTTTATTAGATTTCAGCAGATTTCAGTATTAATACTTGATTTATATATCAATTATGCGATTTTATTCAAGTTTTGCTAATATTAATTATAATTGCTTTGAGATGAAGATGAAGAAGGTAAGGAATTTTTTTTTGTCCAGAGTCAAGGTGTTTGTTTATGAAAATTAATTTGCAAAAAGCAGAAAGAATTCTGAAATGAACAGCATTAATTCATTAACGCGTAAAATATATGTAAAATTTCATATATTATTAAATACATTCAAATTAAATGTAAAGATGGAAAAACATTCATTTTCATTGTTCTTTAAGATACTTGACAATCATACGACATTTGATTAATAGTGATGTAAGCGCGCAACACTATTTGTGGCTTTGTTTATTCCTTTTTAATCACAGATAAATTTGTTAAACATAAAAGAATAAAAAAGACTAATTCCATAATGTAGGAGTAAAATGAATAAACTATTACTAAATATTATTTGACTCAACAAAACAGTATTTTTTAAAGGTAAAAAATTTATTTGTAGTAAAAAGATCAGTTTTTACACGATATAACAATAAAAATGACAATAATGCGTTGTACAATGCAAAATAATTGTACGAGACGGGGCAAATCTTTCGCAAATAAAAGATTCTTGTTATGTAAAAAAAGTGTTTGTTCCTTATTTGATTAATAAATTTCCGATTGGACGGTAAAAAAGTTTTACAATATACTTAAAAAAAAAAGTTATAAATTTTTTCTTATTACATATAGAATTCTATCATCTAAAAATACTCTATCATTATTCTATTATTTAAAAAGTGGAAATTGGACGGAGATTTTGGTGAGAATTTTAGTTACATTGCCTCTACTATTATCTCACGTCAATAGTAGAGTGAATTGTACATTATTTCGACAGCGACTAATAAAAAAAAAACATTACTTTGCCTGTGGTTTCTTAAAAAATCCTTCAACTCATCTGCAGCTTTTCGAATAAAAGATTTCTAGATTTATTAAATAATTATTATTTATTATTATACTAATAAACCTATTCTTTTTAGATTAATACAATATATACTTTGTCACGCGATGCAATTAAAACTTGTATATTATCCGCTGCTAAAATACGATTTTTTTTCAGACACGGGCAAAATAAACGTTTACTTATTAACAACCATCGATTTGTGCTATAAAAATAATGTTAGTTTCATGGCTTAACACAACCATAAGAGATTCGGTTTCAATTTAAAAAAAAAAAAAAAAACTATACATATCCGTAGACTCGGAAAAACAGCAATAATACAATCAGAAGAGCAGAGTTCGTTATCTGTCTAGAAGTGCCGCCGTTGCCGTAGTCGGAGGCATCGCCCATTCGGAATCTGTGCGCGGGACTGGACATTCTTCCGTCACCTCCGTTACTGTAAGCGAGTACTCGAAGGAAGTACTCCTTACCGACGCCCAAGTTTTCGATGATCGCCTCGATTGCCCCGACCGACACGATCGTGTCGACGGCGGTGCTCATGTCCTGGTCCGTCTCCCAGACGCGAATCTTGAAGCCAATTACTGGTTCCTCGTCCTTGATGTTTTGCACGTAACGCCATGTAACCCTGACGGACGACGGGTTGCGACTGAACACGTGCACGGAAGACGGTGGATTCTGTGGTGCCCTACGGTACGTTCGTTCCAGGAAACGTTCACTTTCAGGACCTTCTCCGGCCGAGTTGTAGGCCATCACCTAAAGAGAATAATAATGCATCGATAAAGTTTCGAATTTACTTTCACTTACAACACGCCTCTATCCTTTTAATTATGGAGATTTATACTTGAAAATTTTATTACCGATACTTTATACTAGGCCCTGTGCAAAATATTTCATCGATTAGGAAATAAAAAACTAAGAAAAGAAATTTAGGCAGAGCTTTTAAGATCATTTATAAAAAAAATGCTTAAAAGCTGATTATTTTAAAAATGGTACCGATGATGATATATTTTGTCTACGTACATTGCAAACGTCTTTTCTAATATTCAACAAAATAAATTTAGCAATAAGCATTATAATCAAAATTCATTGATTCTATTCTATTCTATTTTTCGGCGACTTACGCAATCTACATCCTTAAACGAGATTACGTTAATACAATGAAGAAATTAAATTACCTTAACGTAGTAATATGTATTCGGTTGGAGACCGACGACGAGCGACCACGGCCTGGTGGTACGCGAAAGATAGTAGACTGCGTCTTCTTCCTTATTTCCTTCCTTCCAGTATTTGATACGGTGACCTATGAGTTTACCTCGGACGCGCTCGCGGGTCTGTTCGATTGGCAGCCACGTGACGTTCAGGGCGGTGCCGTTGTGCGACAACGCCGACACTTGCTGAGGAGCGACCTGGAAGAGATAACGTTTATTTTTAGTTCAATTGAAATTTCAGAAGTCGCATGTTTTCGACTTTAAAATCCAAATTTATTGAAGATGTCGAATACTCGGTTTTATAATCCAAATTTATTTCAGCTTTTACATACACTGAGAAAAAAGTTCAGTGATCACATAGCTAACCATTACTTGTTTTAATTAATATTTACTTGTTTCAACCAAATATTAATTGCAAAACAACTGACCGTTAGTTGTGATCACTGACCTTTTCTTTTCAGTGTATTTATATTTACAGTCTAAATTTATTTCTCTTTTTACCTGTGGCATATCCTCAGCACTGTAAATCGTAACGATCTCGGATTTGGGCCCGTAGCCAATGTCATTGGCTGGTTGCACCTGGACCTCGTACTCGGTGTAATAATATTGCGACTGAATTGGTACCACCGCCATACCGACATTTCCGTGCTCCTTCAGAGGCTGAGATTGGAATTCTGTTTCAGCGCCCTTACGTCGCCAGTAGACTTTGTAGTAAATACCTGGTCCGTACTGATCCGCCGGTTTCAGTGGGTCCCATTTAATCGTGAGATCACCGATTTTACCTAAAATAATTTAAATATAATGTAATAAATTAATTATAATAATAATATAATATAATAAATTAAATTCAAGTATCGCGGTTGTATATCGATTAAATTAAGCCAATAAAAATATTTATTTATTTGATAACCAGAAAATTATGAAAGTAATCTTAAACAGGTAGGTGATAACAATATTAAATTAAATAAATTATAATTCCCTCAATAAATAAATTAATATAAATTATAATTCCTTAAATAAATTATAATTCCCTCAGTAGTAACAGTCACTTTTGTAATTTTGTGGTTCAAATAAATAAAAAAAAAAAAACGGTGTGGGTCTCGGGACCCCCGAGAGAAGTGAGAACTTCCGTATTTTAAGTTAAACCTATTTTATGTAGAACGCATCGTCTTCTTTCTTATATCAAATTTCATTTGATAAAAAACATTTTATAAATGTCATTTGAGTGTTTTTGGATCATTTTATGATGTTTTTAGAAAATGTCTACGAATATTGGAAATGACCGAAAAATCAATATTAGACTAATATTAAACCAATATTGATTTTTCGGTCATTTCCAATCGTCGTAGACATTTTTCTACAAACATCATACAATGATCCAAAAACACTCAATTGACATTTATAAAATGTTTTTACTCAATTGAAATTTATAAAATACATAAAATACGTTTAACTTAAAATACGGAAGTTATCACTTCTGTCAGGGGTCCTGAGACCCACACCTTTTTTTTTTTAATAAGTGCTTAAAAGCGATAGTGTGTTAGAAATGAAGCGTTATGTTTTGTATGAGAATTTAAAAACTTTAAAAGCAAATCAAACGCAACAATTTTGAATTGCATAAACTTATTTTTGAGTTGAGCAATCTTCACTCTACGAACAATTTAAGATAAAATTAAGAAAGAATTCTATACTTTATTGAGATGCTGAAAATAAAATTTTTGAGCGATATATTAATTATTGATGGTCTTCATTGTTGAATGTATTGTTAATTTATGTGTTATTATTATTTGATAAGAAAAAAAAATATTCACGTATAGCTGCAGGTAGACTATACTAGACAATGTTCAATTCAGATTAGGAAGTGCGTCGTTCTTTGTTAAAACTGCGCAAAACTAACAAAAAATTTTGCTATTGTTAATCATTACAAACATGATATGAAACTCATGTTAAACATTAGTGTCGACGAACAAAATTGACGAGTTCGGTCGCATCTCATTAAAATTCACCTTTCGCACCTCATCCATGGTAAAATGACGTTCGACTTACCAGGGCGGACTCGCACTAGTCTTAGAGTTCGTTATCATTTTTTTTCCACCGAAGAACAAATGCATCGAGGCTGCTCGACTCGGAGATTAAGTTTTTAACTTATTTTAACGTGTTTCAGTTGTTTAAATCGTATTCGGATGGGTCAGATGTAAGCAATTTATAATACGTAGTCGTTGAACACTTTATCTTTATTTGCTCCAGTATACTTCATTCGCTATTTTTAATTGCAGGTATTTTTTTTCGTTTAGGCTTTTATTTTGTCGTGTGTAACAAATTTGCACTACCATGCCTTTTATATATCATACAATGTACACAGGCAATTATTTTTAAAAATCATAACTTTTTTTTGTGTACAACAGCAACAAACAAACAAAAACAACAAGCGAAGTAACAAAAAATTATACTTCTTTTTGTGTATTTTTTTTTTTTCAATACACAACTTTTTTTTTTTTTAAATACCCTGTTTTTGTGTACAATTGATGCAAACTACACGACGAAAGAAACTAATATAACGCTTCTTTTATTTAGTTCATCCTTGTTAATGCTTTTTTTAATTTGATGCTTCTTATTTTGATTTTTATTTTGTGTGTGCTGACAAGTTTACCCTTGATTTTATAGCACTACCTCCAAATCTTTTTGATGTGACTAACTAATTAACGCATATACATTTGTTATCGTGACATTTAACTCTAAAATAGCGTTTGTTAAATATCAAATTAACGAAAATTAAACGAACCGCACAAACGCGTTTCAAATTTTGTCTACTTACATTTATACATTCGATAATTAAACGATTCACATCAGAAAAATTTAGACCCAATGTTAGGTATAGTTTTGTTTAATACCTTTTTTCTAACAAATGATTCTAATATTTTTACTTTAGTTGAGTTTTTTATTCTACCACGGCAAGTTTGCTCTGCGAAATATAAAAAGGATCAAAATTACGATTGAACAAAAAAAAAAAAAAAAAAAAAAAACTGTCTTCCTACATCATACGACATCGACCCTGTACAGATAATGTAGAAATACAGTTTAGTAGGGAAAGTGATCGATTCGCAGAGAAAAAGGAGCCGTTTAAATCTATTACGGGATCACTAACTACTGGGATCTGATTGCAGCTCGATAAAATCAATCCCCAGTTCGACAAGAGGCCGAAGAGCGTATGCGAAGGTATGCTGCATGTAGGAAGCTTCTTCATAGAGAGTCCGCCGCCTGTTCCACCTCCGCCTATCAACTACACCATGCCTACTAATGTTTCCGGTTGGTATCCTTATGAAAAAATAATAATGAAAAATAGAATAATTTTTAGGATTCTTTATATATCTTTCATGTTTTATATTTTATATTCTTTTTAAAATAATGTATTAATTTAGATATCTTAAACAATCTATATTAATGTAACAATATAGTAATATTTATTAAGTGAAGCATTGCGAATAGAAAGGCAAAAAATTATTTATGAATATTATACATGTGACTTTTCTCCATCGAATCACTCGATTGTTTAATGATAATTTATTGTGCATGAAATATATATCAGTGCTTTCAAGGCTGCTATTGTTATAGTATATAGTTTGTTTCGTGTTCTTTCACATAAATTTATGCTATAAGGACGTGGCCTGCAGTCTATACCTTTAAAGACTAAAAAAATAATAATAATAAATTTCTACCAATTTATATTTTCAAATAAAGAATGAAATGATAAATTTTTATGTGCAACAGACGAAAGCTTCTCCGATGAGGACTCGAAGACAGCGGCCATGTCGACCTCCCAGATGAACAAACACTCAAACACTGCCGACGGTTCGTGCAATAGCATCCCGCGAAAAGCGAAAACTGCTAAACGCATCGCTCGGCAAGCACAACTCAAGAGGTACCGTATAGGCCTGCGTGTCATTTTTTATTTGTTTTTATTTTATTGCATGCAAAATCAATTTTCGCTCTGCAGCTTAACGAGGCGTGCGCTAAACTCATTTATCTATGTAGGTTAAGAATAGCTCAGGAGATCCAAAGAAAGCTGGAAGAGACGGAAGTTAAACAGCGAGAACTCGAAAGCCGAGGCGTCAGCGTCGAGAAAGCACTGAGGGGAGAAGGAGGTAATTCCTCTTACTACAATGACGGTACAACTAATTTTTTATTTTTTGTATTTACAATTTAAAACTTACCATTTCGATTGATCCAATGCCGATCAATCTATACGTTAAACAAGCTTATGTATTTATCAAAGGCTCCGGCATTTTAATAGCCTGGAATTTTAAATAACTGAATTAATTTTTTTTTTTTTTTTTTTAATAAAGTCGAGGTATACGAATATTTAAAGAGAAAATAATTATTGTATGTATCTTACAGTGCAGTAATATACTGTAAATTCGAAAACTGCTTCTCTCTAAATTTCTTCTAGTTAAATTCGCTGATTTGCCAGTGAAATTCACTCGATGTATTTTCTAGAGTTGTTACTTTGAATGACTGAGTAATTAAAAATGTGAAAATTTCTCTTTACAATTTGATTAAAAATTAAAAATTTATATTTTGTATTACTCGTACCATTTTTATTACTATAGTATTCATAACTTGTTACGATGAATTTTGAAGAAGATTAAAAAAAAGAAACACCGGAGCCACTGTTAAGTATCATAATCTGAAAGTCTTGTTAAAATAAACACGTGTAATACATACTGTTTTCTTATCTCTAGAATTTTCCGATCGCGAAGAGGCTGACTTGTTGCGAGAATGGTTCGACCTAATGAGAGAAAGAACAGAGCTTCGCAGATACGAAAAAGAGCTGCTAGTGAGAGCGCAAGAAGTGCAACTCGAAGATCGACACGATAGATTGCAGCAAGAACTGCGCGAGAGATTAGCTGATGATGGTTAGTACACAGTCTGGACGTGATTTCTTATAAAAAAATTTCAACGAATTTATAACTACATTCTCAAACGAACGAATAGTAATTTAATAAAGTACACTAAAAAAAAAGTAAGTAATCGAAATCAATGGTTAGTTGTTTCAATTAACATTTGATTGAAACAAATAAATTTTGGTTG
>JAWWEN010000020.1:4563457-4576979 GCA_035582955.1 Sycophila texana
TTATAATTACAGTGCAACTTTAATTTTGAAAGTTACATGACATTTTGGCATGAGATCTCACCTGACAAATCACCTGATTTTTTTCAATAGGGTCACGTAACTTTTAAACGGTTCAGTAATTTTTACTAAACGACTTGTAATTTTTACTTTAACAGTTCTCTCAGTGTACTGCTTTGGAACGCAGGGACAGATTCGACAAATTATAAATTTAACTTGAAAGTTTAGTAAAATTTACTGTAAGTTCAGCCAAATTTACATGCAAGTCTATCAAATTTTACTAAACATTCTAGTAAAATATTTTATTTGTCGAGTCTGTCCCTGCGTTTCAAAACAGTAATAGTAATTATTACTAAAACATTTCTCTCGGTGTATTTTGCCATTCTACAAGCTACCTCATAGTTCACCATTAAAAATGACAAATTAAGAAAGGCCTTTTTCTAAAATCCATTAAATTTAACTAATGCGGATTTACACATAGCGCGACATTTATTTATCTTTTCAATTAAATTACCCGGTGGGGGGCAGCGGATCCCGATGGAAAGTCTTGGGACTCGAGTGACTATCCAGGGCCATGTCAGCGCACCGACCCTCCGGGGACGAGTCTCGGGGCGATTTGTACTCATCGTGGTCTTTTAACACCTGCTCCTCGGCGGCATCCGCGTCCGCTCCGCCGCCCAGACGACGCTTGCTTCCTGCAGAGCTCGTCGCCGATCTATTTAGAAAATTTTTTTTCTTAATTACTTTCCTCTTTTCTTTTTCAGGAAGATCTATTTAAAATTAGTCTCCTCTTTTTTTTATAATGTATTTTAATTTTGTTGCAATTATTTTGAATGTTTTTGTAATCGGGTTCAGTGATCTTGGTAGATTCAGAGATTTTGAGTTACCGGATTTTCTTCTTTTTGGCGCCTTTCCATCGGTCCTTCCCTCGGCTCGGCAACACTTCCGACTTTGTAGTCTTCGCGCTGCTGCACTCGTCGCTGGTACTCGCTACGACACAAATTAATTTGGATCTTCGGAGTTTATTTATTTATTTATTCATTTGAATAAAATAAATTTCCATGTTTTTTAATAACTAACCCTTTTCTGCCTCATCGGTGTTACGAATCATCTTTTTTTTAGCTTTTTGAAGAAGTTTCTTAGTGAACTGACGTTTATCCAAAGAGAAAATAACTAAACGGTCTTGTTAATAACATTTTTTTTCGAAAATTAGAGTTTTAAAATTTGATTACTTGCTAATTTTGAAAATCTGGAGTTACCATTTCAGTTACTGTCGGTGCAACTGTCATTGTGAAGTTAATACGTATGAAATTGGTCGGGGAAATATGAAAAATCGCTGAAGCAATTGTTTCATTTGTTCTTTTGCTGGAAAAAATGATAATAAATATATAGAATATAAACAATGATGTAGATATTAGCGTAGAGAAGTATAAAAACACAAGTTTTGTTTTTAATGAAAATACTTTCATTTGGTATTTTATTTGATGGAAGAATATATAAGAAAATTTGCTTTTATAAATGAAATCTTAATGCGAAAAAAATTAATCCGTGCCAGTTGCAAATGACAAAAACGCATTCGCATCTGCACGGCCGATTTTAAATCGTTCGCTCACATGAAAATACTTCAATTACATTCGAACAACATAACAATCGTAAAAGTCTGTTATTTATAAAATTAGATTACATACGCTTGCAGTAGCTTATAAGTGGAATTCAACGCTTCATAAAAAATGCTTCAAACTACTGCCTTGTCTTGTACATTATGTATCTTTTTTTCCTTACAAAATCTAAAAAAAAATTATATAATTACAATTTTGACCTTCCGTTCACTCCTTGGCTTTAACTGTAGAATCAAGGAGTGAATGGGATTTCAGCATTGTAATTATCAGCTGTAATTATAATTTTTATTAATTATATAAACCAGTGATTTGTAGATACAACTCATAAGGTCTCTTCGTCGTCGTACTCGCAAAAAATAAAATTTATTTCTTTTCTTGAATTCCGACGAACAAAAAAAGAAGCGACGACGCACCTTTTCTTTCTTTTTTTTACAAGAGTGTTTGTAATTTAGTTGATTAAAAAGTGTTACGCCTTTTTGGGCGGCGGCCTGAAAGTTCCAACGACCACCGCGTGATCTCTTTCGTAAGGTTCTAGAGTTATCTGTTCTTGAGGTTTAAGTTTGTCAGCGACGAGTTTCTTAACTTCCGCAGCGAAGACGGCTTCGGGTTGAGCTGTTGAATCTATACAACTTGCCTAAAAAGATTAAATGTTTTGTATTAGTTACCGACACAAAATAATGTACAAAAAAACAACTTTTTAGAAATTGTTTAAAATGTGCGCAATTAAGGCGATATATGCAAAATCCAACAAAAATTTTGCGACAATAAATCAATTGCGAACAATAATTTTGCATAACTGTTCCACTGAGCTGAACGTATTTGTTACAACCCAGCTCTACTGTATGCATTTTTTTTTTAATTAAAATGAAAGTATTATTACCTTAATGGAGATCACGAAATGTCCTCCGTTTTTAAGGAAGTACTGTGAATTTAGTGCGACGATCCTAGCTTGATCTGGCTGAGCGACATCTGCGAAAACTGTGTCGACCATACCAACTAACATTCTGTATTTGTGAGGATGTCTGGCATCTTCAATAATGGGAATTATGTTTGTTCGTTTCTTAGCTACATTTATTAGATCTCTTCCAGACCTATGTGAAAACTCTACAGCATATACAAGACCCTCCTATAAAAACGAATGCAATAATTAGAATTTATAAAAATATTTTTGAATAAAATTAAATTTTTGCAAAAAAGAAGTTTATTGTATGCTAACTACGAATGTATGAAAGATTGAAATTCTGTGACATACAAATAAAATAATTAGCAAAATTTATTTAGCAGTACTTCGACACCAAATTAACAAAATGCATCAACTTGGCTCTAATGTCTGCATTTGATTGTAGAATAAAGTACTAAAAGAAAAAATAACTTACAGGACCAACAATATCTGCTACATGAGAGACAGTTGTACCAGAAGCTGCTCCAAGGTACAACACTTTGCTACCAGGAGGCATGTGAATTTGATCTACACCACCAAGAATAGCAGCAGCTAACTTCGATCTGAATGGATTCCAGACTCTGTATTCAACTTTTTCGCTATTGTCTCCCTGCAAAAAAAAAAACATTCATTCAATTATGAACAATTTTTAATTTAAAGGTAAAATATAATAGTTACTTTTTCAACTGTTTGTAATGAATTTTAAATTGCAAAATAATATTTGCAAAAATAATTACATTTCCATTACATGTTCCTTTTGCATAACTGTTCCACTGAGTTGAACATAATTTGCTCAAATCAGCTCTACTGTATGCATCTATTTAAAAATAATATAATAAAAATAGAATATAATTGTACCTCAACACTGATTCTTTTTTCTCCATAAACTTCAGATCCAGGAACTAAATTAAGAGTGACCAGAGCATCTTCCTTTCCTCTGGCAATGAATACTCCCTCGTGACGATGTGGTTCAATGACAACAGTTTTGCCACCTTTGAAACCACCACCGCCTCTTCCTCCTCTTCCTCCACGACCGCCACCACCACGGCCTCTTGGAGTACCACCTCCTCGGCCACCTCCTCCAAAGCCACCTCTGCCACCTCGGTCTCCAAAGCCGCCTCTGCCACCTCTGCCTCTACCACCACCAAATCCACCACGGCCGCCTCCTCTACCTCCACCAAATCCTCCACGACCACCACCTTCACCACCTCCTCTAGGTGAAAATCCTAAAAAGAAATCATAAAATCATAAAATCACAAGAATATGGTATGGGTACTATAGTAAATATGTTACAAATTATTTGTTAATGTTTGCCAGATATTGAAAGTAAACTTTATATAAAAAAAGTATACATCATAACATCTAGCAATGTTAATTTTGCAAGTCTTTGACACCAAAATGATAAAGTACACAATTTTGGCTCTAATAGCTTGCCAACGTTTGTCATATTTAAACAAATAATATGATTTTTACAAAATCCGCCTTCAATCAAAATTTATAAAATTTGAATTACTAATAAAAATAATTATGTTTAAACACAAACCCACGAGAGCCGCTTATGCTTGTACACGTGTTCGTGCGTATTCCCTCTCGATCTGACATAAATGTTTGTTTACATACTTTACAATGTAAAGCAAGGAAAAGAAAATTTTCGCAGATTACTAAATTTTCCTTTGTTAGCCAACACTTTCTCACAAAAATGCATAAATAAACGAAATCGACGAGGTTAGAAAGCAACGCGGCATGGCCCTGTTGCACCTTTGTTGCTCCGAAACACTATTTATCATCTTTCGTGGTATGTAAAAATCGATAAAAAATTTTCACGAGAATCTTACCTGGTTTTCCCATGATTTATTTGCGATTTCCTCTACGAATTACTTGACTTTTTACTGAGTTTCCCTCGTGAAAAACATTCACAAGGAACACGTGTGCGGCCGCGTTGAGCCGAGAAAAACCATGATGTCGAAGAGCGTCGTGGAGGATTCACCGACTTCCGCCAAGAACTGCAGCGCCTCTACATTTTATACCGTTCGATTCTTCTCAACATTCAATTTTGGTACTACATTTATTATTAAAAATATTTATTATACTTCTTTAAATAAGGTTTTAAAAAATAAAACTTTTATTCTTTTATTGTAGGTTAATATATCTGAATTAAATTGGTTTTTCTTTCGGTGAAATGAAACTAAATAATCTTATCATATGGAAGGCGGAAATAAGGACTGTTCGATAATAATCGAAGGCTCGCAATAATCGCACTTTTTTTATACTTGCGGGGAGTTGAGTTTTGAAGGTTCCGAAATGAAATCTGAAATTACGAGCGATATTTGCGCGTAATTGCAGCAAATTGTGTTTGATAGTTTTGCCGGAAAAACGCAAAAATAATTGATAGGCAGACAAGCACTTGTTGCCGCTAATGATTTAATATGAAGTAAGTGATTTCACGCTTAGGTTTTGGAAAACTGAAGTGCCGGTGTTTACAGTGTTTCGGTTATTGTTTTAGGTTAATATTTTGAATTATAAACAAAAACAGAAATATTTAAAGGGTTAATAAATAATTACTATTTACTAATTTTATTATGAATTTATGAATGCTTTATATTTTAAAAAGTTATTTATGATTAATTATTATTCTGAGGCACATATTTAATAATGGCAATAATTTGTTATTTATACTTAAGTATTTACAGATGATAACATTTAAAAAATATTGATTTTAAAATATACTAGCAATGCTATTAAATGTGCTATTAAAAAAATGTACAATAGTAACAATTGTTATTTAAAGAAAGCTACATATAAAATTACATTTTATTTTACTTTTATTGCAGGATAAGTGTTGATGGTTTATTAGTCTATTTCCCATATGATTATATATATCCTGAGCAATATGCATATATGCTGGATCTTAAAAGAGGACTCGATGCAAAGGTATTAAATATTTAAAATTTTCATTGAACTGGTAAACTAAAATAATTTTTTTGCAGGGTCACTGCCTTTTGGAAATGCCCTCGGGTACGGGTAAAACAATCACATTGCTGTCTTTGATTATAGCATATATGCTTGAACATCCTCATGATGTGACAAAGTTGATATATTGTTCACGTACAGTACCCGAAATAGAAAAAGTTATAGAAGAGTTAAAAAAATTGATGGACTATTATGAACAGGAAACAAAGGAATTGCCAAAAATTATTGGACTGGTCCTCAGTTCAAGAAAGAATATGTGTATTCATCCAGAGGTGATAATTAATATTTTTAAATGTGAAAGTAATTTTAGTGACAATATCCTAGTCAATTTACATTCTTTTATACAGGTCAGCAAAGAAAGAGAAGGAAAAATTGTGGATAGTCGGTGTCATGCTTTAACAGCATCCTACGTACGTGAAAGGCACAATTATGATGATTCAACTCCAGTTTGTGGATTTTATGAAACATTTGATATAGAAGGTCGAGAAATGATTATGCCACCTGGTATATATTCCATAGATGATATGAAGGAATACGGGAGAGATAGAAATTGGTGTCCCTATTTTCTTGCTCGATATACAGTAAGAAAAACAAGTTTGATCTATTAAAGATATTGAATAGTGGTAAAAATACATATGACAATTTATTTATAATTTCTAGCTAATGCATGCACAAATAGTTGTGTACAGTTATCATTATTTACTTGATCCAAAAATAGCAGAAGCAGTATCAAAAGAACTTGCTAAAAGTTCAGTTGTGGTTTTTGATGAAGCTCACAATATTGGTTCGTCATTATAATTCATTTAAATTGCCTATCATAATTTATTTAAAGTATAAACCACAAATTCTGTATAATATTTATTTTGCAGATAACGTATGTATAGATTCTATGAGTGTAAAAATGAATCGCCGAATAATGGAAAAGAGTTGTGAAAATCTAACTTTACTCGAAAAGACTGTTGCAGAGTAAATCAAAATTTTATTTCATGCAGCACTACATTTTGTGCTGCAATACATTTAATTTATAATTAATTATTTCAGAATGAAAGAAGACGATGCAGGCAAACTAAAAGATGAATACAACAAACTTGTAGAAGGCTTAAAAGATGCCCAAGTTGCCAGAGAGACTGACGTAATTTTAGCTAATCCAGTTTTACCAAAAGAAGTTTTGGAAGGTAAATTATTTGACTTATCATTTACAAAATCTTCGTTAATTAATTCGATTTGATTGAAAGAGAATTTCACCTAGGACACAAACAAATTTTTAGATAAATATGTAAAAAAGAACTAATTTTTGGCAGAGGTGGTGCCGGGTAATATTCGTAAGGCCGAGCACTTCGTGAGCTTCCTGAAGCGCTTCGTGGAGTACCTGAAGATGCGACTGCGCATCCAGCACGTGGTGCAAGAGTCGCCGGTGACGTTCCTCCGCGACATCCAGACGAAGGTCTGCATCGAGCGTAAGCCTCTGCGCTTTTGCGCCGAAAGACTGGCGTCTCTGCTTCGCACGATGGAAATCAGTGATCTCACCGACTTCTCGCCCCTCGTCCTCGTCACGCACCTTGCGACCCTCGTCGCTACCTACACTAAGGGCTTCACCATCATCATAGAGCCGTTCGACGACAAGGCGCCGACCGTACACAATCCTATACTGTACTTCTCCTGCCTCGACTGTTCCATCGCCATGAAACCCATATTTGACAGGTTCCAGACGGTGGTTATTACTTCTGGAACGCTTTCACCGCTTGATATGTACCCTAAGATTCTTAATTTCCATCCGGTAATCATGTCTTCGTTTACGATGACCCTCGCTAGGCCTTGTCTTCTTCCTATGGTAATTTTTAATTATTTTATCAATTTACACTTTGTATATTTAAAATTTTTGATAATACTTAAATGTATTCTAAAAATACTAATATTTGTGATTGCTTTTTAGATTGTCTCAAAAGGCAACGACCAAGTAGCCATATCTTCAAAATACGAGACTCGAGAGGATGTTGCTGTGATAAGGAATTACGGACAGTTGTTGGTTGAATTTGCAGCGAATGTACCTGACGGTATTGTGTGTTTCTTTACGTCGTACTTGTACATGGAGTCCGTCGTCGCCGCCTGGTAGGCTCGTTCTCTTCAAATAATCTTTAACTCACATATTCATTTAAACTTAAAATAAATGTCTTCAGGTACGACCAGGGAATTCTGGATCAGATCCAGAGGTACAAGTTAATATTCATCGAGACCCCTGATGCGGCAGAGACTAGTCTTGCCCTTTACTACTATAACAAGGCTTGTGACAATGGCCGAGGCGCTGTTTTGCTTTCAGTAGCCAGGGGTAAGGTATCCGAAGGTGTGGATTTCGATCATCACCTCGGCAGGGCCGTTCTTATGTTCGGCATACCTTACGTGTACACGCAGTCACGTATACTCAAAGCTCGTCTGGAATATCTTCGAGATCAATTTCAAGTACGTCGATTAAAAGTATTTAAATTTAAAAGTAAAATAAGTTTTAATTTAAATAAGTAATTTCCTTTTAGATCAAGGAGAATGATTTTTTAACGTTTGATGCGATGCGACACGCGGCGCAGTGTGTAGGTCGTGCTATAAGAGGGAAAACGGATTACGGTATCATGGTGTTTGCTGATAAGGTGATCATTTATTTAGAAAAAAAAAATTATTTTTTTTCAACGTTAAACTAATTTGCCATTTTTATCTCCTTTGCAGAGGTTTTCTCGAGCAGATAAAAGATGCAAATTACCGAAATGGATTCAAGAATACCTCACGGATAATCTTTGTAATTTATCTACAGAAGAAGCAATTCAGGTAATAATAAAATTAGAATATAATACTTTAAGAGTAAATTTGAGAAGAAAAGCGTTTTTTAAATTATCGGTGCTTTTTAAATTTTGCAGATATGTAAGAGGTGGTTGCGGCAGATGGCCCAACCATTTTCAAGAGAAGACCAGCTTGGACTGTCTTTGCTTACGTTAGAACAGTTGCAGAATCGAGAGCAGGCGAAAATCGAAGAACAGGCTCAACAGAATTAAAGGAACGTATCTTTTTAAGAGTTCCAAATTTTGTATTTTTTTAATGAATCGGGATGGATGGGATTGTCGCGAACGATGGAAAAAAAACGAACAACATCACTGTGCGTTGAAAAAAGTTTAATAACAAAGTACGGCAGCGAAATATTAACATTAACAGTGTAAAAAATACAGTTATATCTATAAATACTATATTAATTTAATATCACCAGCGCACGAGGATTAAATCACCTTCATCGATGAGGTAATAGCTTAGTTCTTGTAGTGGCTTGTCCAGCGGTATTTCGTCTTCGGAAACCTGTAAATTTTTTTTTAGTTATTAAAAAAAGAAATTCTTTTTTATACACAATGAATTATTTTCCTTCAAAACGCCTTATTTATTATTAGTCGCTTACGTTAGGCCGGACGAAAGAGAGCGTCGGAATTTTTCCGTTAATCCTAAACAGTCTTTGAGTAACACCCATCAGCTTCTGTACATCCATGTTTTTCAGTAACTTTTTCTTTATACTTTTAATATTTGGATCATCCGGACAAACAAACTCTACTGTTATGACATTCGAGGATAGTTGGCTATTTTTAGTATTTTCGGAAGTGTCCGGCACTCCGCATTCTGAAAAAAAAAAAATTAATTGTTTACATGTATAAATCATTTTATTTACATTTGCTTATTTTCATTTTCTTACTTTCTACTAATTCCGGAAAACGCGGATGATTTGTGATAAATTCTCTTCGTTTTGAAATATCTTGCTCGGTGCTTCTCCATTCTTTAGAAAATAGTTTTAAATAATCGTACTCTGCTCCTCGCCTCTCCGAACGTTCGATTTCGGTTCCATTGAAATATTTCAAATTTGATATTCTGGCTATAACTAATTGTATTCCTGTTTGTAAATTTTGTTCTTTTAAAACTGGATTATCTCGAAATTTCAAATCTTCTAACTGTTTGAGTTTTTGCAATTCACTGATAGATCGCCACTGAAAATAATAGTAATATGTAATTTATAAGTTGTTGTTCTGAAACTTTCTTTTTGAATTTTTGATAACTTACTTCTCCTATGCTATTGTGGGATATGTGCAACTGTTTTAAGCTAGGAAAAAGATCAGTTTTGTCGGTTGGTTCTTTTGTAAGAAATCTTACAATATCGATTTTATTTGAATTTAAATTGAGATTTTCCAGGCTGCAATATAAAAAAGTTATAATTTAAATTAACAGTTTAACGTTTTTAGTTGAAAAAAGAAAAAAAATACTTACCATGGAAGTTTTCCTAATTTCAAAACTTCGTTCCAATTTGAAATAAGATTATTTTCTAAAGATAATTCCACCAATTTCCTAATATTTGATTTATCTTCGATAATATTAATGATTTCAATATTATTAAAAGATATTATAAGCGTTTGTATTGCGGGAAAAAATACTAGACATTTTGTTACTGCAGCCCAATCATATTTCATCCTTCCCAATGTTAAATGCCTTAATGTCAAAAAGGCCTCTGTATACAATTCCATGTTGTCAACTGGTAATTGGTTGTTACTAAAAATTCACTGGGATTTGTATTTGCTAGGAAGCAATTTTCTTACACTTAAATAATAATATTAAATCTTATTTGTACTTATAAAAATGGTACAATTTTACCTGACATTTAACTGCTGTAAGTTGTGCAACTGTATACAAATCTCTGCTATTATTTTCCATGAGTTAAATAAATTATGCGACAAATCTAATTCCTCCACATTTGCACATAATGCAGCTAATTCACCAGGATAGCCTGCATTACTTATAAACTGATCTTGCACACAAACTATTTTCAATTGGTCAAATTTGCTTTGTTTCTTGTTCACTTTAGAAAAACCAACCATTTCTACAAATGGTGCATTCAGCGATTTCTGAACACTTGCAATTGAAGCTCTGTCAATTCCAGCCAGTTCATCGTCTACAAAGCCATAGCGAACTTTTATGGCTTCTGGACATGATATTCCAAAATTGGCCTTTGCAGGACGAATAAAAGAACCTGAGGTAGGATGCCTAAAGGAAGGAAATAACTCATTTTACTTTCAACATTTTTAAAATTCTGCTGACTAAAAAGAAAGACCAAGGATAGAATATTTACCATGTCTCATAGTATTTTACTCCCTCGTATGTACCATTGTGCTTTCCTCTCGTTGGATCATCCCAGTCGATACCTAACCATTGTCCATTTGTGTTACCCACCATTCCAACATATTTTACAGTTCCTACGTGACCTTCACAGGCAACTCGGCAACCAATGCAGTTTCTATCTTCTACCATTCTTCAAAAAAAAGGGTAAAAAATCAATCCTTGTTTTCCATCTTCAAAAAGAAATCAAGAGAAAACATATCATTGTAAATAAATAAATAAAAGCACTCAATCAAACAAATTATATATAAACATTTTTGGCATTTGTTAATTGATAAACAACTTTAAATGTTCTTCAATTTTTAAACCAAAAAATATATTGCACAAAATACATACTCTCGTTCCTTTTCCATAGCGTAAATAATTTAAAAAAAAAAAATAAGACCTCCGATAGCGGAACAAATGCATACAAAAAGTACCCCGACGCTTCACAAATATATAAATAAACAATTTTAAACAACCCGAAGCGGTAAACCAACATAACCTCAAACTCTCTGCTCCGAAATAATTAAAGAGCTGTCACTTAAGTAATCACGAGCCGCTCATTGATTAGGAAGCTTGACGAGTAGTCCCGTACTTACGCAGTGATCGAATTGCTTTTCGAGAAGGCGACAGCTGATGTGAAAAGTCATAAATGGAAATATTTGACGAAAGTTGCACCACAGTGTGTCGAGTCGACACTGTCGCGCCTCCTCTCCAATATAGTAGGTATACACACGCAGTGCCCACCTCACCTCTATAGGTATACTTTTATACACACGCCTTCAATTTGACATTAAAGCGGCGTTTAACATCGCTGTATTGGATGGTACCAGTGTCCAGTCTATATAGTGCAGTGTCAACGCTGCGCCTTGGTTACTTTATTTCTCCATTGATCATTACGAAAACGACACGTGCGTATAAATATGTACATAATCGCGCACGCATCGTAAGCCATTGAGGTGGGGTTTTATGTAGGGCTGGGCGATATTAAACGTTTGAACGCACCGCTCGACTATGTAATAGCGGCAATAAAAATTTATTCAGCGGGATCAATTGTTAATATTGCCGCTGAACACGCGGACGATTTTTTCAACTAAATTTTGAGCGATTTAGATTGTTATTAAAAAATAAAAGTGAAAATAAAGTAATATTAATAGTATAGTGGTTTCAATTAAATTAAACTTTCCTACTTTGTTCTTAATTTTTTTTACTTATTTTAGTTTGTAATTTAGTTTTTAAGTGAAGCAATTACTTTGGTGAATAAATAAATAAATTAATTAATTATTCAAAATTAATTTAAACATGTTCGAGCTGGTAAATAAAACAGCGTTCATTTAAAAAAAGAGTAAAAATAATTTATTGTGATATCTGTAAAGGACATTCTCCATAAAGAAAGCTCATGTTTGATCAATGGCCGTCCTTTGGTAGAAGTGCGGCGCAAGCTCCACCAGCCACTCGGGCTTGATCACAGTCAGCTCCCTCATGAAAGTCTTGTTAGTTTGCACTATTTCGCCGAACAATACCCTGCGAACAAAACGCACATTGCGCACGTCAGCCGATCGTTCTTGCCGACACCGATCAAAATTGAATTTCAGATACGCACCACTGGGGCTGCTCCAAAGTGTACAGACAGCTGGTGGCATGAATGTGCAGATCTCTGTCACCTCTCACCGTCTTGTAAACGCCGCTGTAGTGTAAGTAAGCCGCGTGTGGGAATAGGCCCGAGGTGATGGCTCTTAGGATCAGCACTGTATTCCCTGCGAACAATCACGTTGAAGCGCGTCAAAGTTTCTCCATTCTTTTTATTTTTTATTTATCTTTTAAAAATGTAGACGGAGAAAAAAATTTTGCATTAAAATTAACAATAAAGTTTAGTGGATACTAGTCGCGACGGACAAACTTAATGTCTATTAAAATTTGCTATAAAGCTATATACTAAAATTAAAGAGAATTATATTTTATAAATAAATAAAGGTATATAGTAATTTTTAGTCGATGATATATAAAATTTTAGTTAAAGCATATACTAATAGATTTTAGTAGCTACGCTAATATTTATTTTCTTTTTTATTTAAAAAAGGATGTTAGAAATTTTTTCTCATTAGTATTTAAAATTCTATTAAATTTTGGCGTTGTCATTTCGTACTTTTTCACATCACGTACAAATATTAGATAAATTTACTACAAATTTGTCGGTGATAATAAAATACTAAAATACCTACATGAAACGAGAGTTTGTCCTTCGATCAATAGTAGAGACGAAACAAATTTTTATTGAAAAATTTTTCTCCGTGCAGGGCATCTGGAATTTAAACGCGAGCGAGGAATTGGATCGCGCGCGGGGAAAAATGGGAGGCTACAAACCGAGACAAGAGGAGAGAGGAATGCCGAGTTTCTTAATGAGTTTGCGCATCTGCGAGCGAATCTCCGTGGCGCGCTTGAGTGCCTTGCTGTTGATGAAGTACTTCTGACACCAGCTGTTGTTCCTATTCTTCTCGTAAGCGGTGTAGACGTTCAGCAGTGTCAGGAGGTCGCCCTCCTCCACCTCGAACAGGCGGTGAGCCACTCTCGCCTTTATCGCTGCCTGGCCGCTCGTCGGCTTCACGAACACGTTCTGCACCTGCAGCATCGCCAGGATCGTCGTTATCTCGTCCGAGCAGCCAATGTCACCTGTTGGGATCGATCATTTTTTTACTTCTCCGATTTGTTTATTTTTTTTTTACGAATTTAAAATTACAATACAATAAAACTTTAAAGTCCCTTTTACCCAATTTAACGGAGCGATTCGAGTCATTGAAATTAAATAAAAACGGCACCAGATCCCGTA